>MU185263.1:145872-226211 GCA_016904865.1 Pissodes strobi | reverse complement strand
TCTCTCCACAGAATTTCCTCCAGCTGTCTCTTTTGCTGCGTCGGACCTCGATTTTAAATTTCCTTCTGGCTTCCAGATACACATCCCAGAGCTCCTGCCGCCCTTCCCTGAAAGCGTGGCGGTGTGATCTTCTCACGTCTTTTTTAAGATGGTCCAGAGTATCACTCCACCAAGGCAGCCTCTTGGCGCTCGCTTTCTTAAGTGGGCACGCTTGTTCATAGGAGTCGAGGATTATACTGTTTAGCTTTACCACCTCAATTTCTAGTTCTTGTTTTGATGAAATAGCCTGCCCTAAAGTTCCCATGGACATTACCAGACTTTCCCTAAATTTGTTCCAGTCTGTTGCCCTCGGAATTCTTTTCAGTGGCTTCTCCATCTTATCCGATTTCACGTCTAAGGTTCCAACAGTAGTTCCCCGACATGTTTGAGTCTATTTTCCACTGTACCGCTTTCCCATTTGAACAATTTGCTGGTGATATTTTCGTGTTCATCTGAAATTGCACTTTAGTTCTTAGGAAAGAATTCTAAGTGAAAAAAATCAGCTTAAGTAATATGTTCCCACCTAACCCCTTGTAAGTTTTGGATAAGTTCTTTAACTATTTCTGTATAATTCTCCGATACCTTATTTCCTAAGAAGTTGCTACACACATCTTTGAAGGTAGTCAGCGCCCTATTTTCTTTTTCCAAACGTGCAGCTCCAAAATTATTGTCCTTGAAAAGTTCGCGTATTTGCCTTCCTTAGGTTTTGCCTCACTTATACGCGAAAATTTATCTTTTAAATAAAAAGAATTTCCTTGCCTATTAAGAGATTCAACAACATTTTATATAACTCATAGTTTTATGTGCTGAGGAGGTAAAGAGATTTTTTTGGGTACAGTGTATTCACATTTTGGTCATTCTTTAACAACATAATCTTGGTTTCTGGCTCTGCTGTCCCATTCGCACAAAAAAAAGTTTCTTAAGGGCAATATATTTCCTATTAGTACATCTAGATAAAGTAGTTATTTAATAAGGTATCCATAATTTATAATGCCAACTAAGTTGAGGTTTGATTCCTTCGGCAAAATGCACTGCAAAAAAGTTTTATCCACAATATGGAAGCATAATTTTTGCTTTCGACGCGCGTTTCGTTGACCATGTTAACATCATCAGAAGATGGTTAAAACTTTAGAATGGAAAATAAATCTGCCACAACCGGGTGTTGTCGATTAAACCTTGGTCGATCTTCTAAACAAAGAGAGATGGCACGAAAGCAATATAAATTACCATAGTAAAGTAATTTTGAAAATAAAACACAAATCTTTAGCATTATATGAATATTTTAATATAAGCACGTTATTTTAACTTGAAAACAAGAAAAACTCGTAAACATACAAATATAAACAAATCAAGCGGTGCTGGAGTATAACCAATTTCTGTCAGTGGTAGGAATCATCCTCATACATTATCAGAATAATAATGCTTGTAAATACTAAAGAACTGATCGAGGCAGGTACAAAATTCTAATTATAACAAAAACATATGAAATGATTATCAAAGTTCTTGGGGAACAGTTGTTTATGCGTTTGATTAACTTAGAGGCCAATGAGATAAAATACAATAATCGACAAGTGATAATAAAAAGATAGATATTACTTTAATGTCCATAATAGGCAATTATATGCATTATGTTCACCAAGAGACAACCATAGTTCATTCATTTGAGCAGTTTATCACCCATTGACAGTTTAATTCGTTACACGGATTCAATCATGGAAGCACTATTCTTGCATTACTTTATCTTCTATATAAAATGGGTCCATCTGGGCTTCTTGCAATTAAAAATGAGAGCTTCATTTTTGAGGCACGACCCTGCACTACTTAGGTGAAGCCATTATGGAGTGCTGGAGTAAGATGAGATGATGATTTTGTGTCATTTAGTTATCGGGAACTATAAATCATTTAATGACTATATTTTTTTATAGGTTTAACTGAAAATACTGATGAATTATTTTTTTTCGTAGAGACTATTACTTGACGTCGGCAGGCTGGATAGGCCAGAAAAACACACAAGTTTCGGCGGTCTGGATGAATCGCGCCCAAAATTTAAGCATCGTTTCCGCCTGTCTGGCTCCCAACTGGACCTGCATTGAGGTTAGTGTTAGTATTTCAAGAGCTCTTGACCGCCGATTATTAAACGGCTTATCAATTCATGGGTTTAATATCGATGTTAGTAATAGGTTTAAAATAATATACTGTGCGTCGAAAATAAATTGTCGATTTTTCTTCAAAATTTAAATTTAATTCAGACTGAAAATCATTTTTTCTATATATATTAACACATGTGCTAATTTAAGTACTTTAGCATGGACTTTTCAATTGGTAATTTCCAATACTACGCCACTGTCTCTTTTAAACGCCCAATTGAAACGTCTAGCCCTAGAGTGAAAGCTCAGTGAATTCTCCCCGTGCGTCAGTTACATTAATATATTTATCATACTTATTGATTTATTTATTTTAGTAAACATGTGTAACAGGTATAGGGTGGCCCGTTTATTATGGGATGACACCTTATCTCAGAATATGCGGGGTGTAGTTGTTTGGATTTACTTATACTTTAAAAATATTAGATTTTTTTATATAAACAGTGTGTTCGTATTTTCGTACACAAGTATCAACTGCCATATTTTAAATAGAATACCCTGTATATTAAGGCAGTTTTGAATTTGTCGGAAAATTCTAGATATATTTTATATGTAATATTCTATACCTAAGTCTAACATTTTTGACATATTTGAATTATAGTAAAAAATGACGTTTGTAGGTCTAAATATAACTATCAATTTCTCCTATTGAAATCCTTTATTATTTAATTGGAGTTGGTTTCCTTCTAGAAGAGGATCTACTTTAGTGGTCTGTGTTGACATTTATAATGAATAAATACAGGATGATAAAAAGCTAAAAATTGAAATGAAAAATAGTTAAAAGTAATTTTTTTCAAATGGAAACCCCCTATTTTTATGATTTTATCTTATTTAGCATTAAAAATAAGGGCGACTTTGTTTAAAGTTATCTATTTGAAAAACTTGCTGTTTTTTAATTATTGGCTGTTTAACATTTTTCTATTGTAAAAATGCTATACGGCTTTTAACTTTTGTTATTAGTTGGCCATGACGGCGAGGCGTGGCAAAAAAAAACAATCGAGCACTACAGAAATGACACTATTTCTTGTCGCCTGACAATACACCTACTTATTACCCCAGCCGGGACGATTAAGTTATTAACCTTTCGTCGGGCGCACCTATTCTAGCAGATACAACAGTCCTTCTTTTGCATCGTGTATGGTAACCTATAGCGTTAAAATCACCACCGCATAGGTAGCCTCCTATAATGTGTCTAGAAATGTAAAACGCTGGCCAATGGTAGTGTTCTTCTCTATGCTAAAATGCGACATTTATAATTTGTAAATTATAACGTAATCAGGTACAGTGTCCAAGAGATCCAAATGTTTGCCACGTGCACATCAAACAGGGTTATCCAACGAGGACTAGACAAAGCAATTTTATAAAAAAAAACTGAAATAGCCATCTTAGGTAATTTTCTCCCGCGAATTCGAATATGTTCAGCAAAAACAATTGATCATCAAATAAAAGTGCTAGGGGGTCACTTTGATATTTTTTAAATGGAACACCATGTATATTACTACATTTTTAAACTCCCTAGAAAAATATAAACAGATTTTGTGTATAATATCCTATACCTATCTTTAGCTGTTTACCAAATATTGACAGTTGAAAGTCGGGTATTTTGACACTTTGACAGGCTCTAAGATCTAAACCGCACAAGATCAAAGAAAACGGTTTACATATTCCTATCTTAAGTTTTCATAAACTATCGAATGACAGTATCTTCGAATTTAACCTTCGGATAAAATGAACCGTAACTTTTAAACCGGCGGTTAAATTAAAAGTTACTATAATTCGATAGCTTATGAAAACCCAAGATAGGAATGTGCAAACCGTTTTCTTTGATCTCGTGCGACTTTCAACTGTCAATAATTGGTAAACAGCTAAAGATAGGTAAAGGATATTATACACAAAATGTGTTTAGCTTTTTCTAGAGAGTCCAAAAATGTAGTAATATACAGGGTGTTCCATTAAAAAAAATCAAAGTGACCCCTAGCACTTTCATTTGATGTTCAATTGTTTTTTGCTGAGCATATCTGAACTCGCGGGAGAAAATTACATATGATGGCTATTTCAGTTTTTTTTTATAAAAGTACATGGAAAGTTAAAAAATCGCATTGTCTAGTCCTCGTTGGATAACCTTGTACACAGTGGCGGATTTACCCTAAGGCCCGGTAGGCCCGGGCCTAGGGCGGCCAGATTTGGGGGCGGCAATAAAGTAATTTCATGATGTAGTCTATATGGTGGATGCTGAGAAAAGGGCGGCTGATAGCTTGGGGCCTAGGGCGGCCGAGACTGCAAATCCGCCACTGCTTGTACATTACCTAATTTTACCTTGACAGTTCTTGAATACACTTTCTATATTTATATTTATGTCTCAGTATGATGTACACTAATACTTATGATATGATAATAACATCAGGTCTGTTTTTTGTCCCTTTCGGAGTAATAGGTGTTCGACTAAGTTTCGGAAACATCTCTCAAAGGTTCTGGTTTTACAATTCAATTTGCTAGCTCTTGTCTTTAGGGATTTTACTATTTGAGCTATCTCACCTGAGATAGTGAGAAAATGCTCACAAGCTTTCCTTTGATTTAAAGGTAAATAAAAACTTAACAATTTGATCGACACAAATGTAACATTGAGTTTGTTTATTATTTCAAACCAATTTCTTGCAATACCTACCTCAAACAACTTGCAGATCATAGGAGTAATCTAATATATATTAGAATTCATATATCTGATTGTGTTTCGGTGTATTATTTCTTTTTGTTTCCTTCATCTTTCGAGGAGATTTCGTATTTTCATTTATTAAGTGTCATTCACATATGAATTTGACAGTTAGACAGGCACATCATATGATTCTGACAGTTAGACAGGTTCAATCAAATCGACGTTCCTAGGTAACGGTTCCTGCAGATTTTTAAGGCGTATTTACTTGCTGCTTGGCAACTATGGATTAGAGCAGAAGTTCGATTAACCGAGTTATGACGTTAGGTGTTCCATCATGCGCTTGGGTTCGTTATTTCATCTAAGTTAAGTTGGCAACTAGTTTCAACTAAGTTAAGTTGGCAACTATGTTTTGGACGGTGCTGAAATTCGTTCCGTGAGAGATCAGGCTTTTCCTTTTACGTTGTGTCGTCTTGGCAAGAACGAGTCGAGACTGTCGAGAGGTCCGCATCCTTTGTGGAGCTTTTTCGAGGTGCCACATGGACTAGTTACACTAATTAGGATTATTATTTTATGCTATTTTTGTTACGTTTATGTATTTCGACCCAAATCAGTGCCATGGAAGCTACCCATAAAAGTTTCTGTTGAGTGATTTGAATCCTAGCTCCACGTGGTGTCACAAAATCTTCATGCTGTCTTCAGTGAAATTAACTGTATTTTACAATCTATATAGAAGAATTCCTGTTGCTGTTGCTCTCATACGGCCGATCCTTTTAATTGACCGTTCTTGGTTTTGATGAAATGTCTCTCGAATGAACACTATGCCTTGTTCCACTTTACCAGGAAGGAAAGGGGCCATAGAACACTACATGTAAGATGACAAACTAGTTGGGTTATGAGTAATCTTTTCAATGCTAGATGTTTATTTTTTGCTAAAACAAACAATTGTTTTTAGGGTCCTCTCCACGGGTATCGCTCTAGCACACACATACCGCTTTGCCTTAATTGCGATTTCTATTTTTGAGTGTTTTGGATTAGAACCACCACTCGCGTGATATACCCTTGTTGCATATCATTGGCTGGATGTTGTGTGCTAATGTTTGAAAAGATCAAGTTATGATTTGAAGGGCTTTGGAGATACATGGACCGCATATATTCTAATATTGGTATTAATTTGGAGAATATTTTAAGATTAGAAATACCTAATTCATGATTTGTAAGTAATATCATTTACCTATTTGTACCACTGTCTTGGCAAAATTTAGATTTTCTGCATATTAAGTGACTAGTTTAACATGCCTTATTTTATACCCTTGCGGCAGAATAAAGTTCATGAATTTTAAACCCTGTGCGCTACATACCAACTTATCATTTTAGTAACCCATTAATTGGTTCAACAATATATTTGCCTAATAGTTTGTCAATAATAGTCAGTATTATGTGAGCGCTTTTTCTTATTGCTTTACTGTTTATACCTGTGCTGTAAATTGTACTGTATAATTGTTTTTTATATCAAGGGATCTCATTCATAGTAGGGAAAGAATAACCTATTTGTTTTCGGGAAATATTATGTCTTATTGAAAAACTCCTCCAAAAACTACTTTTCAGTATTTAATCACATTGTAGATTTTTCCTAGTTGAGTCTCATTAAATAGGTGGCGCCTACGAACCTAGCTCTCCACTGTAAAACTGGCTGTAGTTCGAATCTATTGGTAAGTATGCCAAATGGGTTTAGGAAATGTTGCCATAGAGAAGTGGCGCCTAACGTGGGGCTCAATATACTTTAATTTAGATTGTATCTTATTTTTATTTCATATTTGGAGAGGTGGCTCAATAAATTTTCCAGGCATAATATTGACTACTTGTGTATATAAATTTTTAGGTTGAACTTGCACATTTTGGTTAACTTAAGGTATATTCTTATTATCTAATTTTTGCAATATTGCATGCCTATTTAAAATTCGAATTATTATAGTATACAGGTTTTTGCAAACCTTTGAAGTTTGTTAAATTACAGTGTCTTATATTTGTGTAACGAATTTTGAGCCTACATATTGATTTATATTTAAATTTTTGATAACGTTTTGAACAACTGTTAACCCTTTTGAACATTTTGAATTTTTTTAAATATCATAATGGAATAGGTTTTTTGAATTAATCATCTTTTGGATTATGAGCTAGATTATGACTTAAAAATTAGAACAGTAGTAACTCAACACGTAGTAACAGATAAGAGAAATGTTGAATGCAAAAGAAAGACTGTTGTATCTGCTAGAACAGCTGCGCCTGACGAAAGGTTAATAATAACTTAATCGTCCCGGCTGGGGTAATAAGTAGGTGCGTTGTCAGACGACAAGAAATAGTTTCATTTCTGTAGTGCTCGATTGTTTTTTTTTTGTCACGCCTGCGTCATGGCGAACTAATAACAAAACTTAAAAGCCTTACAGCATTTTTACAATAGAAAAATGTTAAATTGAAAACTACAAATTTTTCGAATAGACAACCTTATACAAAGTCGCCCTTATTTTTAATGCTAAATAAGATAAAATTATAAAAATAGGGCCTTTCTAATTGCAAAAAAAAAATATTTTTAACGATTTTTCATTTAAAATTTTAATGTTAGTTTTTGATTACTCTGTATTTATTTATTATAAAAATGCCAACACAGACTACTAAAGTACATCCCCTTCTACATATTCCAATTAAATAATAAAGGCTTTCAATAGGAGAAATTGATAGTTATACCAGCGAATATCAACTACGACAAGAAGGCCCACTCAATGGCAAGAGAGCGCTACAAAGGAATCGTCGTTTATTTTCTTCGTTGCCTAGTAACGATCGGCGAACTTCGCCGCACACAGGTTGAATTTAAATAAAAGCTAGCCATAAACGATATTTTCGTTTGCGATATATCTAATCAAAAATATGACGAAATTATTTATAGCACTCTAATACTCTATTTGGCTTTGGAAAAACACAATTGATATCTTCTGAATTGTTTGCAACGCCTTGTCAAACTTTCGTTATGGTTTTTTTTATTATTATCACCAAATAAATATTTTGATAAAGTTTGTATTCAACTGGCTGTTAACGTTTTTAATTAGTTATTATTGATAACAATACTCAAGGTATCTAATAACTAATATTTAAAAGATTTTGATTTTGTGTTAATGATTTCACCATATTTCCGAATACTAATATTCTGACAAAAGACATCAAGAAGAAAATGTTGCTCGAATTTGCCCCATCTTTTAATATTCAGTTAAATTTTGGCGTTTTCGGTGATTTTAAAATTGGTTAAAGGTTTCGCACAATATTTTTACTGTATATTTCATTCCTATTTTGTAATACAACAGAACTAAAAAATAGCGATATTATCTTATATCGAATATTTCCCTCATGTATAAAAAATCCCATTAGAGGAGTGCAATTCTCGGAAAATTACAGCGATAATTGCACTGTAGAAACCGAAAGAGCACAGCGATAATTGCATCGTACGTATCTATGGAAATTCCATTGTAAGCTTGACAGCGACAATTTATAAATAACGTCAAAGTCAAGTGAATATATATTATTAAAAATGGCTCGTTTCGGATTAAAAATATCGTATTTTTGCGTCTCTGTACAGTTACATGTACGTTTTTGTATTAAAAAAAAATTAAAAAGATATTTTTTTAAACCATGTCCTTATTCGGGAAATATTCCACCGAATTACACTCGTGCATCAAAATAACCAGATAATTTTGCATTCGTGCGTGTTGTCTTAGAAAAACTGCATTCGGTCATTTTCATATTTTGGAAAAAGAGCCCTCCACCTTCGGTGTCGAGCTCTTTCTCCAAAATATGAAAATGAACTCACGCAGTTTTTAGACAACACGCTGTCATGCAAAATTATCGGTAATTTTGATGCACTTGTGCAATTACTTCCGAATATTGACTCGACTATAGAATTTAGGCGTGAAAATTATTCTGACAAAAGGATGAGCTGGTCTATGGCCGCCGCGTCAAAGGTCGCCTGCCAACATGATTGTTTTATTTGTATCATGGCCTGCCGATATTCTGCTAGTGTTCGCGCGGGGAAGGAGACACACCGTTGACATGCCGCCGCGGTGAGTGATCCTTCTTATCATATAGTTTTGCCCAAATACATAATAAAAAGATAAAGACTGATATACTATACTGCTAACGTGCTAACACTCCGTCGAGGTTATGTATTGGTGTTATACCTAATTGTGCAACAACTGAAGCCAGATTATCAGAAAATGGCGCGTTGAAATGAGGATTCCTTATTGGCTAAATTTGTAACGTGCGCAGTTTTGCCTGCTGCTGTCTTGTTTGAGCATTTACGTTTCTCTGTTTTTTTTTCTTCATATGTTGTACTGAAAGTATTTTCAAATGTCATTTAAATTACCCTTAACGCAACGCATTATTAAATTGGAATTTTAAAAGCTATATCTGTTGTAAAGTCATCGGTACGGGTGGGCAAGAAATTGAATAATCGATTAAACGCTTAATATTTTAACAAATAACTGAATAGTCGCTTAATCGAAATAATCGATTATCGATATTTTCTGAAATATTAATCGATAAGTCGATTAATGGGTAATTTCTTGAAAGTGAATCGAATAATCGATTATTGTCGCCCACCCCTAATCCCATAGTATTGTAGATTGTAGTAAGTGAAACTGAAGCTGAAATTTCGGTAGAATCATTATTGCTGATGCAAGACTAATGTTATTATAAAAAGAGGTAATAAAACTTTGGCTGAATCAGCAGATAAAAATTTATAATTTAGTTTTAATTTGTAAATATGGCTTTGATATTACCTTGGGATAGTCAGAATGTAAGCAAGTGTTTTTGAACAGCAGCTGCACTGATGCTTCTATATTTTTTACTAGTTTCGTCCCTATTAGATTAATTTAAAAAAAAAAGCGATAACTCTGAAATACATGTATGGCAAAATTGCAGGCCCTCATCAACGCGTTTCTGTCGTCCGCTTAACATTCATTTCGCTCGTGACACTCCTAAATTAACCGTTGCAAAAACAAAATTTGGATCATCGAATTAAAAATTTAAAACCATTTTTTTACAACAAAGGTGCCCTTTATTTTCAAAATAATTTTTTAAAACGATTTAAGAACATACAAATGATTTTTATGGTTAGTGATAATTGATACTCCCTATATATAAATATAGATGATGAGCAAAAAATTCAACAATTATTTGTCTAAAACACTATATATTAAACGTGTAATACTTAATAACTTTTATGTCTTATTTCTGGTAAACCTTATTATGGCCAGCTTTCCTAGAAATTCGACCAGTGTGCGCCGGGTCCAAAGGTCACATGCCAGTATCATGCTAGCTTTCGCGCGGGGAAGGAGACATACCGTTGACGTGCCGCGGCGGAGAGTGAATCTTCTTATCGTAGTTAATATTCGCTGGTTATACTTAGACATGCAAACATCATTTTTGACATAATATTTAAAATATGTCAAAAACTGTTACACTTAGGTATAAGATATTATATAGTCTGTCTAGAAAGTATCCGGAAAAAATAAAATACAATTAAAATTTTTCGGTTTAAATTTTTATTACTTGAATTTTAAAATTACCATGCCAATTGGTGTTCTTGCATTCAAGCTTAAATATAGACAGGAATATGGCATCGTGCATTATACTGCCGAATATGCCACCCCTCTGGAAACATAAACCGTTTCCTTCTGGAAAACCTTTTATAATGGCACAATACTTTGCACTGTTAACGGTACCATCAACTATACAGAGAGGTGTAGTACCACGCTGTGATATTACTCTCCAAACCATTATTTATATGGGAAAATTTAGGAATTTGGGCTGTAACATGTTCTCTTAATAAGATTTTTAGGTGAGTTACACCAAGCTGGACACAACTTTCGTCAGATATAAGAACATTGCTAAAATTATCTCCTTGAAAACGTTCATCATCTTTGCAAGGATTTTTTTGGTTTCCTTGATGTGTAGCATGCTAAATTTTTGAAACCTTAGGGGGGGGGGGGGGGGGTTTTTTAGTCCCAAGGCCGCTTGGGGGTTTTAAATGTTTCTGCAAATCCTATGCGGTCTTTTCGAAACTGATCTAGGACTCATATCTGTGCGTTTTTTATCATCTTTATTGTCTCATATACTCAGCTTTTTTCGAGTCCACTCAATTACATTAATGTTATAACGTTCGAACACCTTTTCTATACAAAGATTCTACCTCTCTTCTTTTTTCTACTTTCGACATTATTTCACAAATCTTAAACCGGCTTACAATCAACAATGTCTGGCAGATAGTGTTGCCATACTATTTTGACCGTAGCCTACTATCCGAAGAACGTACTTGATGCTTTACTTTTGTCTTGGAATGTCACGAAAAAGAAATATATTAAAATTAGGAAAAATATAAAATTCCGGATACTTTCTAGACGGACTATATATAAATTATATCTAGAATTTTCTAAGAAATTCAAAAATGCCTTAATATACAGGATATTTATTTAAATTAAGTAAGTTGACACTTGCCCACGAAAATGCAATCACTCTGTATATATAAAAAAAATAAACTGTTTGGATACAACCTAAAGAAGTGAAATAAATTAATTTAAAAAAGTAAAACTACAGAATACATACATCACATTGACATGGGTAAGAATAATATTCGCGGGTTTAAATGTTGCAATGACGGTAAGGAGCTGACTTGTTACTACTGCATCTCATGTAAAACAATTCAACATAGAAGTTGTACTGAGAGAAAAAAGAACGTAACTTATATAAAGGATTACCGGATCTATTGCAGTAAGAAATGCGAAGAACATGCACTCTCAAAAGTTAGTGAAAATGAGATCGAATTAATTGGGGAGCTGAGACAAATGATCGAGGAGCTACAAACGGAAATCCTAGAAAAAAATAAACTATTACAAAAAGAGAAAAGAAATTCTATCACTTTTGTGGAAGATGCTACTGAGGTTGAGAAACGGTTTCAAGATGAAATTGCTGAGCAACATAAAAGAATTAAAACACTACAAAATAAACTTGGTGAAGAACAAAAAAAATATGAGGCAACTAAGAAAACTGAAGAGCAAACACAGAAATTAATTAATGAGCAAAAAAAAACAAATTGAAAAACTGAAAAAAGAGCTTAAGGAAAGGGAGGTTCAGCCAAAAAGGGATAGAAAAAGAACACAAGACCCTGCCGATGATGCTTTGGAAGCAATATATATTGAACAAATAGCTAAGCTAAATAGTGAGATTGCTAACACAACGGCGATCAATACAAAACTGAAAGACGAAATTTCCATGCTTACTGAAGAGCGTAATAATCTAAAAACTCTATTTAATGATCTTAATAAAATGAATAGGGATGTGGTTGACACAATAAGAACGCTGGAAACCAATAATAAAATTAATCAGGAAGAAGTTACAGCCTTACGCGACGAGTTAAACCAAAAAATGATCCAGAGCAGCGGTAATATTAAGGGAAGCCGGCCACCGCAAATTGTCCTTATTGGTCATAGATCGGCGGTCCAGGGTTGTGCAAATCTTTTGAAGCACAATACGCAGCGTGGGTATGACATAAATTCGCAATATACTGAAACTTCCTTATTTAATGACAATGTGACTCAAGCGCTTTTGTTTGTTAATATTCAATATGACTAGTCGTGACTATATAATTTTTTTTGTTGGAACTGTAAATGTCAAGAATCAAGTCAATATATCAGCCGACGAATATAATAAACTCTTGTCATTGGCAGAGAAAACAAATCTAATAGTGGTTGGGCCACCATTTGCAAGTGATAAAAATCTTAATGGCTCTATTTTAGAAATGAATAATCAAATGTTTCAATTGTCTCGTAATAGTCCTCATAAAAATATATTTTTGACTTTTGACTTTTTTATGCACTCGTATGAAAGATCTTCAAATGGTGTACCATCTTACGCAGCGAAAAAATTATTAATAAAATTTATTTCCACCGAACTATTACTTTCACGTCAGTTCAATGATTTGGATAATTGCAGGGGCCCAACGGTTTCGAATAACCATTGTACTGAAAATGTGTTTTTTAGGATAAGGGATAAATTAACTGTAAATAATGTAAATATCTCACTCGATGGCCATTTGGATAGAAATGAGATGCGAACTGGGGATAGTACTCTTCTAAAAATTCTCCATCTTAATATTCAATCTCTTAAAAAGAAAACTCATTTGTTAGAAACTTTTTTACTAAACTATGAACACGATATTGTGTGTATAAGCGAGCACTGGTTACAACCAGATGAGCTGACCTGTATCCATGTGGGCGGTTTCGTACATGTATCAGGTTTTGGCAGGTCAGACCGCAGGCATGGTGGTGTTGCCATATTTGCTAAAACTACAATAAATACTTATCCATTGCCCTTTGATGTGGTGGCTATGTCTGATGAGATCCATTTTGAGGTTGCGGGAGTTCTGTATGATACCATACAGATTATAACTGTCTACAGATCACCTATGGGCGATTTAAACACATTTTTAAACAAACTGACAGAGTTATTGGATGTTTTGCAATTAAATTCGGGAGTTGTAATTACTGGGGACTTTAATGTGCATTTTCAGGCTGGCACTGTGGAATCATTGGCTTTGTGTAATCTTTTGGAGTCCTACGGACTATCCAGGGTGGTTTTTCAGCCTACTAGGAAAAATGCATGCATTGATAATGTTTTTACAAATATTAATGGAAATTTTGCTTATAAAATCATAGACACATGCTTATCGGATCACTTAGCGGTTTCATTCAGTTGTAGATTGTTTGTTCAGCCTCAAACTGCGTGTAAGGTTAGGGTAGCTTATAGGCCTATCACTGATCTGGGACTATCATGTTTACACCGGATAGTTGGCCTTATGGACTGGTCATTCGTTAATGATGAGTCAATTACTCCTGATGCAATGTTTAAAATGTTTATTGATATTATGGTGGATGCTTGCGAAATAGCATTCCCTGAAAAAACGAAAATGACCAGTACAAACAAATTTAATAAAACGTATAAAATCCACTGGTTTTCAGATGAAGTAAAACAAATGAGGGAAACATTGAAGTTTTTAACTAGGCTAAGCTACTCTACACCATCCCTAGTGCCGCCGGATTTTCTAAGGTCATTCCGTGTAAGTTATAATAATTTTATCCAAGAAAGTAAAAGGCGAGCCAACGACAGACATATAATCAATTCAAAAAATAAAAATAAAGCCGTCTGGGATATAATAAAAAATAATAATCCGGTAAAGGATAATACCAGTTCTGACTGCTTGAACTCAAACGACTTTAATAACTTCTTCTCTGACATTGCCGGAAATTTGAAGAGGATTCTTCCTGTTTCGAACGTTGATCCCTTGAGTTACTTACATTTAATAAATACTAATACTAACGGAAGTTTCAGTTTCGATGAAGTTACTTATATTGATCTTAGAGATATAATAGCCAATATTAAAAACAGTCCCAGTAAGGACTGTTTCGGTTTTAATATAAAGATAATAAAGACAGTACAAAACATCATAATCTATCCATTGACTAAAATAATAAATAAATGTATAGGGGATGGTATCTTTCCGGATTGTATTAAGGTGGCACGGGTTATACCTGTATTTAAAAAGGGAGCTTGTGATGATGTTACCAACTACAGGCCAATATCGATAGTTCCTGTTTTCGGTAAATTATTTGAAAGTACATTAAAAAAACAGATTTGTTCCTGTTTAGAGACTCGGCGCCTCTTCAACCCCTCCCAGTTTGGGTTTCGTTCGGGCATGTCTACCACACTAGCAATAGGCCATCTTGTAACTTACATACAGGCGTGTTTTGAGGATAAACCGTACTCACGGGCCTCATTTTTCGATTTGACAAAGGCTTTTGATTGTGTTTCTCATGATTTGCTGATACAGAAACTTCGTAAATATAATTTTGATACTAACAGTATTAAGCTAATAACATCATACTTATCAAACCGTTTACAGTACGTGACTTATGGCGGATCAACATCGGGAAGAAAATATATTGCAATGGGTGTGCCTCAAGGGTCTGTCCTTGGTCCAATTCTGTTTCTCCTCTATATAAACGACATTCCTTTATGTTCTGTTCATAATAACATTAATTTTGTCCTATTTGCTGATGACACTACAGTAATCACAAAAGCTAATAATTTGATTGATCTTGACCAGCAGACTACAGCGATACAGTCTGATATCAACGATTGGTTCTTGTCTAATGAACTCAGTGTCAATGAGGCAAAAACTCAAATGATCGATTTCTCATTACGACCCATTAACACAAAAACTAGTCCTGTAAAATTCCTTGGCGTTTATCTTGACTCTGGACTAACATGGGAAAAACATATCGACCATCTGGAAAATGTTCTCAGTAGAAAAATATTTATTCTGCGCAATCTTATGAAAATTGTATCACAGGGTGTCCTACTTAACGCCTACTATGGCCATTTTCACTCCCATCTTTCATATGCCATACTGTGTTGGGGTCATTCATCATATGCCTCCAGAATCTTTGCGGCTCAAAGACACTGTGTGCGGGTCATGGCTGGTCTAAGATACCGAGACTGCTGTAGGGCCTCTTTCATCTCTTTTGGTATCCTTACACTGCCCTCAGTTTATATATTGGGCTGTCTCATGTATGTAAGAGACAATGCCGATAACTACACCTACAATGGAGACTATCATGATTACAATACCAGGGCCAGAGGTTGCCTTAGTTTGGCTTATACAAGGACTGCCAGAGCTAGGGATGGCCGAAACCACCACGGTGTAAAATTTTTCAACCTATTACCCGTTACAATAAAAAGTTTAAACCGAAATTCATTTAAATTAAAACTGAAAAAATATTTACAAAGAAAAGCCTTTTATAGCACTGAAGAATTCCTTCAAAATAATTTTGCTGATCTGGTATAATTTTTTGAAGAGTATGTTGCCTATCTTGGCCTGGGTATTAGGAGATATAGAGTATAATAAATTGTAATTCTTCAATGTTTTTTTTGTCACAGATGTAGTGTTTTGCGATGTATTTGTGTACTGTAATTTGTGTTTTTTTTTTATATGAATTTAACGTGTGACTTATTATATATAATCTGAATGTTGTCTGTATTGTAACTGTATTATTTGCATTTTTCTAAACTATAAGTGACTTGTGAAAATGCTTAAGGCATGAACAATCATCAATAAAGATTATTATTATTATTAATATTATAAAAATATAATATTTTAAAAATTTCAGTAAATTCAAACAACTTTTGGATTAAACTTTTTTGGTACACCCCGTAGATTCTGAGATGAGGTGCCATCCCATAATACACAGGCCACCTTGTACATGCATTTATAAGATTTAAAACTTGCTTTCAATTTATATAATGCAAACATATAAAAATAACATCCAGCCATACATGATAAAAAGCGCACACTAAAAATAGTTATCAGGCCATTTACACATACAAATTTTACGCCAAATTAAATTCACTCTAGGAATTCTGACGGTACATTTTAAACTCCCTATACACTTGCTCATTCCATTTAATCAGACCATACCATGAGAAAACATCCCACTAGCCTAATATGCATTACGCGTTAATCCTTTATCGAGCGTTACGCAATAATATAAGGAAGCGTTTTCGCTCTTCTATTTCTACCCTAAAAATCTCCGTATTATTTCTAATTTGGGACTCTAAACGGCGATTCGTGGGTAATTAGGCGAAGATAGCATCAACTCGGCCCATATTTAGGCTCTAATCACCTGCCCTTAATATCCCAAAGTGTAAAATAAAGTAGGTAAGCCATAAATCATGTTCGTGGCGGTAAGAAAGCGAATATTACGTAAACATAGAGGCAGCTCTTAATCTAGCAATTTAGTTTTTACAAATATCGTTAGGTATAGAGATATCCGCACTTGCATATACTTTCCTTGTCCTTTCACTCAATTATTATTTGTTTAACAGCAAAGTAAACATTTTTCATGTCTGTTCCAACTCCGATTGTCTCACTGGGTTTAAGACCCTTCCCATCTGTAACGTACGAACAGTAACTAGTAGTTATTGTGTATCTTGGGAGTGGAAAATTTTTGATAAGCATGGGAATATTGCTGTTTATATTTGCGGGAATGTCTTATTTTCGAACCATTGACAGCGTTAGCCAAAACTTACGTACGGAAATTTACTCCGGACGCAAATTCTAAACGCTTTAACATCATATGTTGACGAATCAATGACTCAATCCATGCTATGTACCTCGCCAATTTCAAAAATGCATAGAGGACAGGCGATGTTTTGTTTTGCTAAAACCTTTAGTTAAAAGCTCAGTTTGGCGACAACAGGCTGCGAAAATATCTGGTCGCATATCGCTAATACAAAATAAACCTACTACTCGCTTCCGAAATGAAACTTAAGTTATTTTATTCGAACAGCATTGTTGAAAACTTATTCTGCATTTTACAATTATTAAACTCAAGTTGGCGCGCTCTACAATAATGCAACTTTGCTCTCTAAAACGGCATGATAAACTTTCGCTGTTTGGTTAAGTTTGCAAGTTAAAGTAGGATAAATGTTCGTTTTTATGAATTTTAAAGGAATTTAATACGTTTCAAAGCAAATGTTATATGTTTTCCGGCGGACTAAAGTACGGATGTAGTGTAATTGAAATTTCGCATAGTATAGGAATAAATATGTAAATGTTTTATTTACGGACGAGTTTTAAGTACCATTCAATGACCTTCAAAACTGGTTTGCTGCATTGCAAGTATCACGTGATAAATAGCGCGCTATCACCAGAGAGGAGAAAACCTAAAAGGAGAGACGACAGCCTGTCAATCGATTGTCCAAGCACAAAGGGTATAATTGTCGAAATCAAAATAGGTATCTATTTCTGAATTGACTCTCTTGAGTACTCGATTTCTTAATTTGAGTTCTTCCATAGAAAACTAAACTGTTAAATGAAGATATGCATACAGACCTACTGGTTTTGTTAAGTTTATTTAAGAGGGAAGGGGAAAAACCAGGGTCGGTTGCGTATAACGCAATGCCAACATATACTGGGAGACATAAACTTATATCATGAGGAGAGAGATTCCTTAGTAATTCAAAGAGAGTTAATCCTCACAGAGGGGAAAATTACCTATTCCGTGAGGACTCACTCTTTTTAATACACTACTAACTAAAGAGAAACATTATTGTCATTGTCAGTCAGAGTTTCATTTCAATCGTTAGTTTTGGAAACGAATATTTGCGACTTTTTGTGTTTTATCGTTATTAGTGAATATATTTTAAAGATTGCTGATACTTCTTGTGCTTTTCTATTTTATTTTTTTAACATTTAATTTTCTGCTATTAGTTCTCTCAGTGTAGATTAACTTTTCAATGGCTTAAAACACTTTTGTCCCGATACTTATTGGTAATGTTGTCAACGGAGCAGAGTCAAGGTCCCCAAAAATGGGTACACCAACATGAAAGGTGCCGACGCTTATTGTCGCCTCTCCTTTTAACTTCCTCTCTGCCACCTTAACCAAACTATATCTAAAATGCAATACTCACTCTCAGAAAGTATAACGTATAACACATAGGCTGTTTCATTTAATATTTAATTTACTAAGAAAAATATGCATACATATCAATCATTGATAGATGGGGTGTTTTGAAAATATACTAAATTTTGTGATTTTAAAGCAAATTATTAAACTCAGGGAATATGAATAACAACCGTCGATTAAAGACACAACTAATGACTTTTTTTGTTTAATTTTAGACTCATACGGAAAGAGCCCTCGAAAGGTCGTGGCTCGAAGTGCAAGAGCATCCGATATTTTCCCCGGACGGCGATAGCTTTTTAATGTTGGCTCATGTTCAAGAGGGGAGCAGAGAAACCTACACCCACATTAAGCATGTAACGGTGACTCAGCAACATATAGCCGTGCTTAGTCATGGGCCGCACGAAGTCAGTAAAATCGTGGCTTGGGACACTACTAGTCATCTAATGTAAGTAGCGATCCTTCCATGCATTGTTGTTTTATTGTTTTCGGATTTAAATACTTTGATTTTTGGTAGTTTGAGAAATTGGATAAACGTATCATTGAACCTTCATTTGTTTGTTGTTGCTAATATTATCACGTATTGCTTTTTAGTAAAAATTTAGTTGTAAATACATTCTAAGTACAAGTGAGCTCTTAAAAACGTGTTCTTAAAAAGATAAATACAAAATTAACACCACTGTGTAATATTGATAGGGTTTCCTAGCAATTGGACAGTGGATAAAAACTTATAAGATATTTGAATATTAGCAAGTTGTTTGTACTAATGTAAGTTTATTCGTTTTAAATACACAAATTAGAAGATCGCTAAATTAATTAAAATAATTTTTTAGTTTAGTGTAAAGGTAAATTCAACACTTTCTTTTGTCAATAAGTTACTATAAGTAATGCAGCACAACTTTACTTAACTTTATCTATAACTATATGCCTAAATTTAATAATTTTTATTATTTACCTTCAAGACTCAACGCGACACGGGACATGAGTTTTTTAACATTCTCTTAATATATTTCGTAGAAGTTTTATGCAAAATAACAACAAATCTTCTTCGTTCGGGACATAATTCATCTTTCATTTCATGTCTAAAATTATGAGCAGAAAAAATAAGAAGGAGTGTGAATTTGCGCGAATTGTTCTACATATATGACAATTGGAAACCGGTATCGTATATAATAAAATAATATAAAATACTAAGTTCTACTACAATAAAATATAATATTCAAAGTGAGAAGATTTGTCACTGTATCCCCATAAAACTTTTAACAAACAAACGTTACTAAAGCCATATTAAAAGTTCACGTTTGAATTTTTATGCATAACAGTATTGGCAACTGCATATGTTGTATTCTTGCATATAATTATTACATTAATGCCACTAAGGAATGACTCATGTTGTAGTATGCATTTCTACTCAATAAACTAGTAAAACCCAACTATATATTCGTTTTTGAAAGCACTGGATGGACTTATTTTTTGAGGACACCGGATTTTTTATGACAGTGGCACACACACTAAAGGGATATCTTATGACACTCGATTTGCGGTGTATGTGCGAAGATATTGATTGACACGGTTCTTAAACAGTTGTAGGTTGTAATTTGGAGGAAACAGATGTCCTGGGAGTAAATTCAACAGTAATGCAGTGCGCCAGACAAAGAAGTTCTTGTAAAGCGACGTTTCAGGTGTTTTCAGTTGTACAACGAAGCAGTACACTCTTGCCGTCTGCCGCGACTCTCTGACAGGCATTGCCAGGGGCGGGATGGTTCGAGCCAAATCCTGGGAACATCTGCCGTGCAAATATATGTAAAACAGGGATATCTCGGCCACATGTGTGCGGTGTTCCAGACTAACCAGATCTCGGGTCAACTCCGGGTCGCCGACGAGACACACATCTCTCTCCTGAATGGAATCCAGCAGCTTCAGAGTGTGTTTCGGTGCGGCACCCCAGACGTGTTAGCAATATTCTAAGCACTGTCTTATTTGCGCTTTGTTGAGCAAGAGCAGCTGCTACGGTGTATACAGTTTTTGTTGCAAAATAGCGTACCAAGCTTCTGAGAGGCTTTTTTTGTGATACTAGCAACGTAGTCATTCCAGGACATATTGCTGTTGACCGAGACACCCAGTAGTCTAAATGACTAGGATGAAGGAATGGTCGATCCTGCCATAATGATATTAGGGCCCGCCGTATTGGCTCTCTTGGTAAACGTGGCTGCTTGGGGTTTTGCTGCATTGAACTGGGCCAAATTCCTGTCGCCCCAGGTTCGACCTTTCTCCAGCTCTTGATTAATTGTTGCAATCTGCTGCTGTCTGCGGTGATAAGTCTCAGTCGCTGGTGAAGGGTTTTCTGATCTAAATTGGGCGACAAGGGTACTGTATCTGCAAAACTCTAAACAAGAATATGGTTTCGGTCAGCAGGTCATTGATATAGGTGAGGAACAGAGTTGGTGACAGTATTGTGCCCTGACACACTCCCGCATTAATGGTGAATGTGTCTGAGATGTGTCCATCAACTGCAACGTGCAGAGATCGGTTCTTAGGGAAACTGGCAAGCCAGATGCAGAGAGATGCTGGCAGTCCAATGGAAGGCAGTTTGTTGAGCAATCCATCATGCCAAACTTTGTCAATTGCCGTCGAAATATCCACCGCAATCGTTCGAGATCCTCCGTAGTTCTCAATTGCCCTACTCCATATATGAGTGACAGGCCAATATATCTCCGATCGATCTCTGTTTTTTCTTCTTCTTCTTCTATAGCTCTACAACCCTTGGTAGGTCTTGGCTGACTACACGATCATTCTCCATCCTTCTCTCATCATCATCATCATCACCTAGCCCCTCTGTGTCCACTGGTGGATATAGGCCTCCCCTCTCTCTACCCACTCCCTTCTGTCTTGAGCCGTCTGGATCCAGTTGGTCGTGATTCTCTTTATATGATCTGTCCAGCGCGTTGGAGGTCTTCCCCTGCTTCGTTTGTCAGCTCGAGGTCACCACTCCAGCATCCTCTTCGTCCACCTTCCGTCTGTCATTCGGGCCAAGTCTCCAGCCCAGTTCCACTTAAGCCTGGCGATACGTGCAATAATGTCTGTGACGCCCGTTCTTCGGCGTATTTCTTATCTTCTGACATGATCTCTCAGCGACACGCCCAGCATTGATCTTACATTTTACGCTGTGCTGTTCTGAGTCTGTTGGCAGATGCGGTGGTCAAGGTTAGTGTCTCGGCTCCATAGGTCATGACCGGCAACACGCACTGATTGAAGACTTTCATCTTCAAGCATATTGGTAGGTCGCCCTTAAACACGTCTCCGAGTTTTCCAAAAGCTGCCCACGCCAGGTTTGTCCTTCTCTTTAGTTCGCATGTTTGGTTGTCTCTGGAGATTCGGCTTTCATGGCCAAGGTATGTATACTTTTCTACCAATTCTATCTCTTTGCCCCCCCCACTATAATATTTCCACTGGGGACTAAGTTTGTCGTAAATTTTGTTTTAGAGATATTGATATTTAGGCCTACCTCAGCGCACACCTGCTGGAGTTCCCGTAGCATCGTCCCGACGTCCCTCAGATTATCGGCCGCCAGCCTGATGTCATCCGCAAAGCTTAGGTTCGTAGTCTCTTACCGTCTATATTCATGCCATTTCCCTCCCAGTTGAGCTTCTTGAATGCATATTCCAGGACTGCAGTGAATAGTTTTTGAGATATCGTGTCTCCCTGCCTTACTCCTCTGCCTATTGGGATACGTTCGGTACTCTCGAATAGCTTTACTGCCATGGTCGCGTTTTTGTAGATGTTGTAGATTAACTTTGTGTACCGATAATCGACGCGGCATTCTTGTAGTGTTTCCAAAACGGCGTGTGGCTCAACCGTATCGAAGGCTTTATGGAAGTCTACAAAGGTCAGAGCTAGCGGTATATTGTACTCTATGGACTTCTCAATCAGTACTTTCACAGCTTGCAGATGATCATTTGTTCCAAAATTGGCACGGAAGCCCGCCTGCTCCATTGGCTGGTAGAAGTCTAGTTTGTTCGTTTGTTCTCTAGTCTAGTGGTTATTATTTTTGTGAAGAGCTTATATAGGTGATTTAGCAGGCTGATTGGTCTGTAGTTCTTCAGCTCAGTTATATCCCCTTTTTTGTGTAGTATTATAACAGTAGCGTTGTACCATTTCTCCGGTATCGTGCTGTTGTTTAACCAGAGGTTAAATAGAGCCTTTATCTTCTTGAGCAAACAAGGACCTCCAATCTTAATTGCATCTGCAACCAGGCAGTCCTCTCCAGATGCTTTGTTGTTTTTGGTCCTCCTCAAGGCAATTTCGACTTCTTCTAAATATATATCTGGTAATTCCTCGGAGCCTTGATTTATAACACCTTTTCCGGCTGATAGTATGTCCAGTTCTAGGCCCACATTTACATTTTTCTCCCTGTGACTTCTGTACCGCGCCCGATAGAAGTCCTCTACAACTTTCAGTATTTCTTCCCTGTTTGTTGTTATATTTCCGTTTTTGTTTCTTACTTTTGTTATTTCTCTTCTTCCGCTTTCTAGACTTCTACGCAGCACTTTCATGTTTCTGCTGTTCTCTCTAGTCCGTTCAATATCGTTTCTGTTGTAAGTTCTGATATCCCTTCTTTTAGCTTTGGACACTTGCTTGTTCATTTCTTTAATTTCTGCTTTGGTGACCGATTTCTGGCTTCTCGCATTACGTATTTCTTGCATCAGTTGTCTGGTGGCTTGACTGTTTTTTTCATCTTTCTTGGCTTTTAGACAGTGCTCGTTTTGACTGTCTTGCACGGCTGCAACTATCGCATCATTCAGGTTGTCCATATCGTCTTGTGGATCTGAGTTTTTTTATTATGTTTGCTATGCTCTGTTGAGACCTTATTATATCCGGCAGGCTCGCCCAAGTTCTGCTAGGGACCTTTTTGACCATTCTATGTCTTTCTTTGTCGATGTTGATTATTATTTTTGCTAGTACCATTCTGTGGTCGCTTCCCGTTGTTAGCTTATTCAAGACTGTCACATCCTTGACTATTTGCTTCTTGTCGGTTATTATGTAATTTATTTCATTCCTGGTGCGGCCGTCTGAACTTTTCCATGCCCATCTTCTGTTTGGCGTTTTCTTAAAAAAAACTATTCATTTCAAACAGATTATTTTGCAGCAAAAACCCAGCAATGTCTCTTCACGTTCATTTCTGCCTTCGAGCCCAAAGTTCCCCACCAAAAACTCAGCCCCACTAATCCTCCGTCCAACCTTAGCATTGAACTCTCCGCAGAGGATAGTAAAGTGCGTCCGTTCCTCTTCGAGGGCCAGTGTAATATCATCATAGAACTTATGTATTTCTTCGTCAGTGTGGTGGCTTGTCGTTGGTGCATACACTTGTACCACCTTTATGCTATATCTTTCGTTCAGATTAAGGACCATATATATCACTCTCGTGGACACTGCCTTAATGGACCTAATATTGCTGGCATGGAAGCCAGTTCCTCCTATAGAGCTGTCATCCTCGCCTGCATTGTAGAAGCTGTTTCCAGATTTTAGGCTTAAGTATTGTTCGCCTCGTCTTCTCTCCTCCCACAATTCAACAATATCCCACTTTATTTCCTCCAGCTCCATCTCTAGTTCAGTTAGTCTTTCATCTGATAACAATGTACGTTCATTGTATATTGCTACATTTAGTATTCAGTGTTTTTTAGTATTTGCCAATGTTTTGTACCCCCAGAATCCTTGGGACTCACTTCTCATCGGTGCGAGATTCTGGAAGTGTTTTCCTACTCACCTGGGGTATTTGAAATTTTATAACTGGCATCTTCATAGGGGGTTTTTAGCCATAACACACCACGCTGGCTAGGCGGGTTGGTGAGTTTTGATTCAGCCGCCCATTCTGGATCAAACGCTGCTGGTTTGCTAGTTTTGGTCCGCCCGAGTATTTTATTTCCTCGGTACCACCCATATCTGGGAGGCGTCCCCTATCCGCCACCTGGGGAGGCGTCCGATGGAGGACTAGCAACCCGGGCATCCTTCTCTGTCTTACATCAATTCAAGATCGTATGCTATTCCCATCGCTCTCAGATCTGCAACGATATTATCTCTCCATCTCATACGTTCCCTAACCATCTTGTCTGGTTGTCGGTGTACACGACCAGCCCATCTTAGCCGTCCGGCCTTAATTTCTTTTACAATATTTGGATCCTTATAGAGATCAGCCAGTTCGTTGTTTGTTCTTGGTCGGAATTGCCCTGTTCTTGGATCTCTGCATGGTCCAAAGATTTTACGCAGAACCTTTCATTCAAAACACTTCAGTTACGCTCATTTTCTTTTGTAATTATCCATGTCTCACTCCCGTATATAACAACTGGTCGTATACTGTAATTTTTGATCTTCGGGATAGATTTTTGCTGGAAAGAACTTCTTTTAGAGCGAACATGCTCCAGAACTGCCGCACTGGATTCTTACTTTGATTTCGTTGGACAGACTGTTTTCCTCGTTAATAGTGGCTCCAAGGTACTTAAAATTTGTTACTCTCTCGAAATTGTATTCTCTTATTGTAACGTTTTGCACCATCCTATCTCTTCTCGTTCTTTTACTATCATACATATATTTCGTTTTGTCCTCGTTAATTTGAAGACCCATTATTTCCGTCTGCCTTTCAACTTTAATAAATAGTTTTTTCACCATTATCACGGTGTTTCCAACCAAGTCAATGTCGTCGGCAAAAGCCAGTAGGATTCTTGGGCCATCGATGCCAAAGACCACAATGGTTATTTCCACCGCTCATATGGCTTTTTCGAAGGCAATATTGAAGAGTATAGGGGAGAGCAAATCACCCTGCTTCAAGCCACTAGACACTTCAAACGAGTCTGACACTTTTCGAGCCGTTGAGATACATCTTTGTTAGATTGATCAGCTTTTTGGGGATTCCTAGTTCGACCATTGTGTCCCATAGCTTAGCTCTTAGAGAACTATCGTACGCTTGTCTGAAATCGATAAATAGTTGATGAATTTCTCTGTTAAATTGCCAGCATTTTTCTAACATTTGTCTTCTTGTAAATATCTGATCGACGCTAGATCGACTTTTACGGAATCCACATTGGTAGTCTCCTATGTTTGACTCTATGATGGGTTTAATGTATTCCAACAGTATGTTGATGCGTTGATCAAGGATATAGTTGCTACATTTTGATCGGTCCCCCTTTTAGGGATAGGAATGATGTGGCTTTCTTTCCACTCATCTGGTATTTCCTGCTGATTCCATATAAGGGTAATAAGTCTATATAGATGCCAGTGTAGTGTTTCTCCTCCAAATTTAAGCAGCTCTGCTGGTATGTTGTCTTTGCGTGGTGCTTTGTTACTTTTGAGCTTCTTGATAGCTTTGATAGCTTCTTCATATGTAGGGGATTCTGCTGAGGGTTCTGCAGTTTGGTATTCAGTTGTAGTTAGTTCATTCTGTTGATCTATGTTTAAGAGCTTGTCAAAGTAATGCTTCCACTCATTCACTATTTCATTTTTGTTGGTGGTTAAGATACCATTTTCCTTCTTAAGTGTATTTTCCGTTCTATGTCTGAAGCTTTTTAAATGTTTGAAATTTCTTTATAGAACTTTCTAGGCCAGTTATGCTTGCTATCTCGTTGCATTTCTTCCAGTTTTCGTTGCTCCTGCTGCCTCTTCTATGTTCTCATTAATTTTCTAGCGCTTTTTCTTAGTTGGCCATATTGTAGTATATTTTCGCCCGTTCTTCTTTGTATCACACTTTGTCTTGCTCGGTTTCTTTTCTCCAACATCAGCAGAGACTTTTTCGGTATTTTATTTTGTTTTTGGGGCCGTTATATTAGTCTTTAGCGTGGAAATTCTTGCCCTGACTTTGACTTTAACTAAGAAATGGTCCGTATCTGCGTCAAGACCTCTTAGACTTCTCACGTCTAGCACATTGCTACCATGTCTTGCATCAACAACTATGTGGCCAATCTGATTTCTGGTTCCGCAATCATCTGACACCCAGGTTTGCTTGTGTATATTTTTATGGTGAAACATGGTTGATTTGATCAGCATATTGTTGGCCGATGCCAATCCCACCAGCCTGAGCCCGTTTTGGTTTGATACATCGTGTAAGCTATGCTGGCCAATCTGTGGTCTTAAAAACTGTTCCTTCCCGATTTTTTTGCCTTAAAGTCTCCCCACATCATTAACATGTCTTGTTTGGGTACTTCATCTATTGTTTGGTCTAGTTGATTATAAAATATATTATTGGTTTCTTCATTCTTCTCGTCAGTAGAGGCGTGTGCTGATATGAACAAAAAGTTATACCATTGACCTTTTACTCTTATATAGCAGATTCTTTCACTTATTGACTTAAAAGGGATCGCTCTGCTGTTACGAATCCCGTTCCAATCTCATATCGGTTGTGTGAGCTGCCACTCAAGAACATTACTGACTTGCCCACTTTTACATTACCCGACTGGCCATCTCACTTCTTCGGCCGCAGTAATATCCATTTGAGAATTCTCCATCTGCTGTATGGCGTGAAGGGCTGTCCCCGATCTATATAAGATTAATACATTCCAGGATCCTATATTCATGTCCGTTTTTCTTTTTCAAGGTCGTCTTAGCTTATCTGTCCGATTCCGAGACTGATTGCAGTTCTCATAACTTGGGTTTATTTCCGGGAAGGGGTTGCTAATCCCTTGCCCAACCCTCCACGTTTTTCGGGGCTTGAGACCGGCAGTGGTAGTTCCTGAGCTACTCAGTTCACCCTTTTTCTACCACACTCTGTTTGCGGAAGCCGTATTGGTTATCGCTAAATATTCTGTTGATCTCGAGGTACTTGTGTAGTTGCTGATTGGCTACACGTTCTATGACTTTGAAGATTTTGAAAGATTTGGGCGATAGTTTGAGGGCATGGTTTTCTTGCTTTTTTGGAACAGGTGTGCTGGAACGACTTTTCAAAAAGTGCCTTTTCGGCAAAAGGGCAAAAAAGTTTGGAAAAAATGGGTGTTAGATCGTTGGCGCAGTTCTTTAACACGATGTCAAGTATTCCATCCGGCCCTGATGCCTTTTGCGTATCTAGTTCTTTGAGGAGATTACGAATGTGAAGGTGGTGAAACTTAACTTCTGTCAGGGTAGTGTTGATGTTGGATATCGTGGGGAGAGCCTTGCTATGGTAGACGTTTAAGGTAGAGTGCGATGAAAACAATGAATGAACATGTTTGCTTTTTCTTTAGCTGTAGCCGCAGTGACGCCGCATTCGTCCATCAAAGGTGGAAGAGACGTTTTAGTAAAGTTGTTATTTACTGCTTTGCTACCCACTAGAAATACCTGGAGCCACTGGGGCATTGCAAAAGTGTATTTCTGGTTCTTTGATTGTGTTTGTTCTTAGTTTCGTCAATCACACGTTTGCATTCGTTTCTCGCTTCGGTAAAATAACTGCGACTTTCAGCGGACTGATTTTGCTACCAGTACTTGTAGGCTTGTTGTTTCCTACCTAAGCTATGGCTCTTTCTCATCTTCTGTCGAACCTGGGCTTTCCTTTTGACGGTAACTAGATAAAATTTCGGATGAATGCTTCCACACCTGAGATGATTACTTGCGTAATCACTTCGCAACAGACTGACGGGTCGTCAGAACTCTCTTAGATCCTTCCCAATTTGCACAATTATAATTCCAGATTTTACGAGGCCATGGGGGATCCTTCTGTAGGAATGGCAGATCACAAACCATTGTAATAAGCTTATGGTCGGAAGTACCTAATGGCGGACCAACTGTAATTGTACACTGGTCAGGATTTGTGGTTAGAAAAAGATACAGGAGGGCTGCAAATTCACCTCTCTCTGAGATCCGAGTTGGTTCGTCTACAAGTTGAGTAAGCCCGCAGCTGATTAACTATTAGTATATAAAGAAACATTTTATAGATCAATTTTACGTATTTTTACCCATAGTCAGTTAAGATGAAACGCTTTGTATATTAACAATGCGTTATTAATTTTTTCTGCCATTCTTGTTTTTAAAAGGCTATGTCGGTCCAAAGTCTATCTTACAGTTGATAGCAGAAATCAAAGGTTACTGCCATAAAGTAATCGTAAACCATACAAGTAAGTTGTATACAGTTGGTAATTTGCTGTGTTATAAAACGGATTTTAGGTAGATTGTTATTAGATTTCGTAGGTAGGTACTTACAAACATAAAACAAGTGATCGTACCTATCAAAGTAAACAACTTCTTCTTCGGTAACGAGCACATCTGATTATATGATGGCTTCAACTTCAAGTTTTTCCCCAGTTTCTATTCAGGGAGTTAGCATGAGTTTTTCTCATGGAATAAAACAAATTCTATGAATAACACAATTGAAATTGATGGTTTAAGGGGTATATTGTCACTAAATCACAGATAATTAGGTATATACCAATACACCTCACCATTATTATTAAATTCTTCTTCTTCTTGTACCCAGTGTTAAAGAGCACGTTGGCGATCCGTTGTAATTCTTTAAAATCGTATTGATATTCTATGTAGTGCACGGCTCTCTGCTTGTCGAAATATTGTGGCGGTATCTTTTATTCCACATCAGTTCCTTATATTTCGAAGCCAAGAATGTTGCTTTCGCCCCGGTCCTCTTCGACCCTCTATCTTACCCTGCAAAATCAACCTTGGGATTGGGTACCTTTCACCCCTCAGGATATGTCTGAGATAAAATATTTTTCGTTCCTTTACGATGTCAAGGAGCTCTCTCTGTACACCGGCCATTCTCAACACTTCCTCGTTGTTGTGTGTGCGGTCCAGAGAATACGTAGGAGCCTACGCTCCACATCTCAAAAGCTTCTATGCGGTTTAATGTTCTGACCTTCAGAGACAACGTCTCTGCCCCATATAACATGATAGGCCACACGTAGCACTTAATGACCCGAAGTCGGAGGGTTAGTGGAAGAGTGCGCACGAGGAGAAAGTTCTTTTAAATTAAGAAACTTGGTCTTTGCACGTCCAATCCGTATTCTCACCTCTTCGTCGCAGTCCCATTCTTGATTCAGATTGGCAACCAGATATACAATCGCAGTCCCATTCTTGGTTAAAGTTGGCACCCAGATATACAAAACGCGTCACCTGTTCTACATCCTGGTCGTCAATCCTAATTGTTACATCCAGAGGTCTGCGAGTTATTGCCATGACTTTCGTTTTGCTGGTGTTGATTTTTAGCCCGAATTGTTTGCTTATTTGGTTAACTCTGTCTACAACATGTTGAAGGTCCTCAGGAGAGTTCGCCAATATAGCAGTATCGTCCGCATATCTAATATTATCAATCGGAATTCCATTGATCTTGATTCCTCTATTCTCCTCTTCCAGAGCTAATTCAAAAATCTTTTCTACATAGATATTGAATAGGATTGGTGACAAGATGCATGCCTGGCGGACTCCTGTAGATATATTGAATGTCTCTGTAGTTAATTCATTATTGATTTTCACCTCTGCAATCTATTGCCAGTATAGCTGCTGGATTATTTTGATGTCTTTATAGTCTATACCATTCTCATGTACCCTTTGCAGAATAAGGTCGTATTTAATACTATCTAAGGCCTTCTGATAGTCTATAAAACACACATATATGTCACATCATTGATGGTAACCCTTCTGCACAAGCAGTTTCATGGAAAAGAGGGCTTTTCGTATTCCCAGACCCTTGATAAAGCCGAACTGGGTTTCTCCGCTCATTGCTTCGCATTTGGTATATATTCGGGCGTGGATAACTCGCAGAAAGACCTTAAGCATGGTTCATAAGGCTAATAAGTTTGTAGTCTCCGCAGTTTTAAGGGTATTCTTTTTGGGGATAGGTATAAAGGTAGACCTTAGCCAGTCCGACGGGATTTTGCCTGATTCGTATATTTTGTTGCATAGGTATGTTAAGTATTTCATATCCATCAATTTCAAGATTTCAGCATGTATATAATCATGACCTGGGCTTTTTTGATTTTTCATGTTTCTAATGACTCGTTGTATTTCGGTTTCTAGGATTGTAGGTCCTGTTAGTTCTTCTGAATTGTTCATGTTTCTCAAATTGCGCTGATCTTCAAATAATGTCTCCACCTACTTTTTCCACTCATTACAGAGTTTGTCTGAATCCAAGACAAGTCCCCCATTCTGTTTTCTAAGGGACGGAATTGGTGCTCTTCTAAGGGCGCCAGTGATATGCTCTACTTTCCTATGAAAGTTATATGAGTCGTGCAATTCGTGCCTTTTTGCAATTTTGTCTTATCCTACGGTCAAGTATAATGTATCTTTCTGATTGTTGTTGGATTTTTGCCCGTCGTCGCTCTTCCATTATATCCAGAATCTCATCTGTCATCCATGACCTGACCTTGGCTCGTTTTTGTTGTCCTAATATTATCTCACAGGCATCTTGTATATTTTCTTTGATTTCATTCCATATATCCTCTGGTTCGTCCTTGCTTCTAGGATCTTTTTCACTACATAGTCTTTCAAGTTCCAATCTCATATTTTCATGGTCATTTGGCTGGTTTAAACTCTGGATGTCATATTTTTTCGCAGCTCTTCTTTGTATTATAAGCTTGAGATTGATTTTGAAGTTGGCTATTATGGAGTTATGATCAGAGCCAATATTGGTCCCCGGATAAGCGGCCACCCGTGTTACGGTATTCTGATATCTGTGTTTAATTAGGATTAAATCAATCTGGTTTCTCACCGTATGATTGGGATTATCTTGCGGGGAGCGCCATGTATATAGACGTCTAGGGGGTAGCTTGTAATAAGTGTTTTAATTACCAAATTTTCTTGTTTACAAAACTGAATTAGCATTTCGCCCCGATCGTTTTCTCACCCAGTCCGAATGCACCCACGACATCATCTACATTTCCTTTTCCCACTTTTGTGTTAAAGTCGCCCATAACAATGGTAATTTCATCAGACTTCAACGAGTTCAGCACTTCCTGAACTTCTTCATAGAATTTTTTAATGTCAGCATCTGGTTTATCTGCTCCGGGCGCGTATACTTGAATTAGGTTAAGATTGGTTGGTATAGTATTAATTTGTAGAAGTATAATTTGGTGCGAAATGGTAACAGCAATGCGTACAGACTTTCTAACATGTTCAGTGATCGTAAAACCTACACCGTTTCGATGGTCTTGATTATTATTTCCGTACAATGTGACTCCCTGTTTTTCGCATATTCCGCTGTCTGGCCATCTACTTTCGCTAACTCCCAGGATATCAACATCAAGTCGCTTCATTTCCCTTATAGCTTCATCAAGTTTGCCGGCCGCAAAAAGTGTTCTAGTATTCCACGTACCTATTCTTTTGTTAGCCTTCATCATGTCAAGCCGGGGGATTCTTAGCACCCTCTGATGATTTAACATCTGCCCGGGACTGAGAGCCGTTCTGTTATTGTTTCCTGACATGATAAAAGTTTTTGGACAGGGGATGTCCTGGGGAGAGGTAATGCGGTAGTTTCCCTATTGCTTACCGCATCGCAGTACCACAACCTTCCGGCTGTTTCAGTTTCGCCTGTGGAAGTCCAGTTTTCTTGCCATTTCAAGGATTAATTCCTCCATGCCGCAAGCTGGTTATGATGATCGCTGCTACCCTTCATCATGCCAGTTTTGGTCCGCTCCGAGTATTTTATTTCCTCGGTACCGTTCATATCTGGAAGGCATTCCCCTATCCGCGACCTGGGGAGGCGCCCGATGGGGGACTAACAACCCCGCACAACATCAATTAACAACATCAAATAACAAGTATTCTTTTAACACCTTATAAATTATTTATCAAGTAATCAAAGTAAGTTGACAATTTTTAGCAATTTTTTTTTAAATGTTATAAATCACGAAATTATATTTAACTAGTTTTAAGTTACCACAAAATTGTTATATGTCATACATTATTATATAAATGTACTTTTTAGCCCCGATGCAGGTCACGATACTGGCCGAAAGCTTTGATACAATATTACACATACACAACATACATTACATTACATACAAATTATATCTTTTAATAAATCCGTTTGGCTGAATACCCGTTATTCATCTCTACATTAATATTAAATATGTAGGCTGAACCAGAATTTATTGAAAGTTCTATTCACTTTGATTTTTATATATTTCCTATCAATATTCACTATAACATTATTAGTTCAATGTGATCAAGGAAGTGAATTTTATAATTTATTTTTCTTTGTTTCCTAGATGGTATTTAGCAACTGAACAGCACAAAACCGGCCAAAAACACCTATACGTTTCTCAGGATCCCACCACGGACGATCCTCGTCGCCTGGAGTCACGCTGTATTACCTGTGATCTGGGGGACGTCTTGTGGAGTAGCAGATTCTTGTACGGCAACTGTTCGCATTTCAGCGCTGCGGTTAGTAGCCACTAAAATTTTAAGATTCAGCTAAAAACAACATAACGTTATCCCTCTCACAAAGTAGTATCTGCTACATTGGCAACCCTAAAATGCGCAAAGATGTTTAAGTATTTACTTAAAAGTGTTATGCACATTTATGCTTTTAATTTTTTCAACATTCTAAATCGAATAATCCTTGATAATCATGTTCTGCATTGAAACTTTTACCTTTTAAGCTCCCCAATGGTGACGTAAAGCCAAGAACACACGTCCAGGGGTTTGTTTGCTCCCGAAACTTTTCCCATTTTAAAGTTACTTAGTTTAAATTTCTCAGATAGTTCGTTGCTTGCCCGAAATAGCTTTTCACACGGGCCGGATGGAGTGCAAATTCGGAATAGTTTTCGGTTGGGATAAGGGGGCCTCGTCGATTAACGTGCCATCAAAGACAATGTGTTTTGTTCGCCAAATATCTATGGATTAAAATAATTGACAAAAAAATAAATAGAGAGACGTATTAATTATAATTTTAATCTTCAAACAATTTCAATTCAATTAAATTCTTTCGTATCTTGTAATAATCCAGGCGTGTGTGCTCTAGAACAGATTTACGATCATGATAACATCTCCTCTTTCTTTTGAGTTGGTTGATGACTTCCACACACGTTTCTTTTTAAAGATGACCTTCAAATATCTGACAAATTGCCTTGAATTTCTGCAGAACTGTCATTTTTATCCCGTTTTTTCAACAAGTGGTCCTTATATCCATTTGAAAACATATATTCAAACAGTATCAGCTTTCATTGCTCTCAATACTAATAGAGCCGTTATAATGGTAAGATTTAGGGACGCCCACTTGGCGGATTAAGTTTCTCAGCCTTTTCTTTTCTTTAGTATTTCTACGGGAACATTCAAACTTTAATAGTTAAAACTCATTTTAAGAGTCCGATGATAAAATAAGACGTCGATAATCTAGGCCGTCCGGCGACTCGAGCAATCTAAACTTTGTCGGAATTTGAGGTATTAGAGTACTGCAAATTGTCGAAATTTGATTTAAAACTCCCAGAGAAGTCGAAATTAGAGCCGAGTTTCCGAGTTCGAGTTAACAATTTATTGCTTCACATCAGAGAGTTGTGAAGTTATACAATACATGTACAAATCCCTTACTAATCTTATATCGTCACTATTAGTAATGATATCCTTTTCCGCTGGACAAATTCAATTAGTTTGATTTGAATAATAAATAAGAAATACGAAACAGAGTTTATATGAAATTCCTAAACTACCCTTGGAATAAAGAACATTATATTTTCAGTTAAATTCCTAAACACGCTTGTAACTGCGATAAAAATGCATTTGTTTTCTAGCCAAGCTACTTTACAGCTATCCATATTAAATGGCATGCATCACACTGACTTCTCTTAACTGATATTTAAGCCATATCAAGAGAACACAAGGTCAAACCTAAGGTCAAATAATGACATTCAAATATTGTCATGGTCATATTGTCACCGAGTTCACAGTCTCCGTTATTCAAGGTCAAATTCACTCTAGGTCAAGGCAATGACGATCATCATCTACAATGTCATTGACACTTTAGGTACAGTGGGATAAGTCTGTCTTAAGGTAATTCAAAGAATATGCTACTCCATCATACGGGTTTGAAAATAGCTTATTAAATTAAAAAGAGAGTATAAAACTACGACAAATAGTTGACAATAAAATAACAATGACCAGGTGTAGGCGAGAAAAAGTATGGACCGTGACATAATCAGTCCCCCCCAAACTAACCCAAACTAACCCATAGTTGGTACGGCTAAAGTTCTGGTAAAAGGTGTTATTAGAACGCGTGGTCCTGGGAGGAGCAAATAAGAGTATTTTTGCTAGATGATGAAAAAAGAGTCATATGATAAGGGGTTTTTCTTATCATAAAATACCATATTGAAAGTAGCATCGAAAGTTTACATCAAAAATCAATACAATTTTGAGTTTCCTACTCGCTATCGGAGGTTTGATCAGAATTTGATTCAGAATCATTACTATCACTACTTTCGGAACCAACATTGATAATAAGAGGTTCAACTATAACTTCGACCGTAGTATCATTTTTTGTTTTATGACATGTTCGATACACTTCTGCCAATTATCAGCTGTAACGTTATCAATAGCTTCGTTTAACAAACATACACGGTTTTTACCAATGCATGTTCGCCCACAGTTAAATGCATTTTCAATTTTTTCGCAGGGGGGCCAAGACTTGTCGAAGCTTCGCTCTTTCCATTTTACAAATTAATATTTTGAATTAACAATACCAAAATTCACAGTCCTTCGCAAATAACCAGCTTTTTCAAATTTTACTGTTTTAAACGTCTGGGCATCTGAATAATAGTTTTGACAGTTCGTATAATTTAAAATAATAATATGCTTTTTTATCGGCTAAAATCCGTTTAAAACAATTTTAAATGGCAAAATTGTATATAGTACTGTCCTAGCGGCTAGAATCGGTTTACACATTTCCGTCCCATTTGCCGAGATTTACCCTCATACCGCCGCGTAAGATGTTTACACATCAAAAATTCAAGGGCGTTCAAGATCAAATTATCTCAATGCCATTCAAGGTAAAAGACACCACAAAACAGTCCCAAGGACGTTCAAGGTCATACACCCTTGGAGCAATCTCAAGATCAAATGCGCGACCTTCAACAAAAACTCAAGGACATTCAAGATCAAATGTCAAGGACATTCAAGGTGAAATTAGGTCAATATCATTCAAGGTCGAATACACTTAAGATCAAGTGAGCGGGATCTATCTCAGTCACCGGAGAGGGGTGAGGGACAAAAAATTGGAGGGGGAGAATTGAGGCCGTCTAGAGCACTCTACTGTGGATTAATTCACTGCATACTTTCGACACGAAAATCTACAAAGCTTTTTTTACCAGCTACTCATCTTGGGCCGACATCCTTTGATTTGGGAAAATCAATAATCAAATTTTGCAAATTTTAGAAGAGGGCTATGACTCAATATTATTTTAATTGTCTGGACATCTGAATAATACTTTTGACAGTTCGTTTAATTTAATAAATAATATGCTTTTTTATTATCTAAAATCCGTTTAAAAACGATTTTAAATCACACAATTGTATAAAAATCCGAAAATTCGGACTTTTTTAGGACGATAACCGTGGCTTAGGACGAATTTGTCGTGGATTTTGAAGCGAAAATTCATTTTAAATTCAACCCTCCATTAAAAAAAACAAACTTAGGTATAAAAGGAAAATTATAGAAGAGGGCCATGACTGAATATTGATTTAAAAGTCTGGGCATCTGAATAATACTTTTGACGGTTCGTTTAATTTAAAATATGCTTTTATATCGTCCAAACTCCGTTTAAAACCGATTTTAAATAGCAAAATTGTATAAAAATCCTTCACGGACGTCCTGGATTAGCTTGCACCTCAATGCGACGGCTTATAATGTTACAATCGCTTTACACATTTTCGTCCCATTTGCCGAGATTTAACCTCATACCGCCGCGTAAGATGTTTACACATAAAAAATGTGCAGATATGAAAACCGAAAAAATTAGGAAAATCTATTAATATATAATTAGCCATAACGTTACTGTAATTCTGTTTAGCCCGTTTTTGGCTATTTCTAGTCACTTTTGGTTAGTCGTCCAAACAACTTTCCGTTAGATCCAACTTATTGATGTGTAAACATCTTACGCGGCAGTATGAGGGTAAATCTCGGCAAATGGGACGAAAATGTGTAAACCGATTCTAGCCGCTAGGGCGGTATTATATACAATTTGCCATTTAAAATAATTTTAAATGGATTTTAGATGATAAAAAAGCATATTTTAAATTAAACGAACAGTCAAAATTATTATTTATTAATTATTATATTCGCAGTTTATTTGGATCCATAGCACAGCTTATTTTTAATGGACGGTTGAATTTAAAATGAATTTTAGCTTCAAAATCCACGATAAATTCGTCAGAAGCCACGGCTATCGTCCTAAAAAAGTTCGAATTTTCGGGTTTTTATACAATTTTGTCATTTAACATCGTTTTTAAACGGATTTTAGATGATAAAAAAGCATATTATTATCTTAAATTAAACGAACTGTCAATAGTTATTTGTGTATTTAGAGCGCAAAGTAATGGATTACCGCTTGAGAAAGAATGCGCGACGCGTAACGGAGCGCAGTAATCTTTCGAAAACGGCAATCTTACTTTGCGCTCGAAAAACACACAGAACTTTTTCTACAGCCGCATTTAAAAAAATTAAATGTATATTTTTCTCTATACTTATTCTGAAATTTGCAAATGACAGTTTTGACATATTATGTTCGGGCTTCGGGCATATTTAGAACAGGAGTGCCAGCAACAAACTGTAACAAACGCACGACTGTCATTTATTTATCATCGGTTTCCATGACCATTCAGCACACTAGGCGGAAAAAGTGCGAATTTCCTTTTCCATGTTCGCGCTAGAGCGCAAAATAAGGATCCACGGCATTCGTCGATTTTGCGATTTCATTTGAATTTAGTATTTAGTTATTTTGCGCGCGGCTGTAGAAAAAAGTATTATTCAGATGCCCAGACGTTTAAAACAATATTGAGTCATAGCCCTCTTCTAAAATTTGCAAAATTTGGTTATTGACTTTCCCAAATCTAAGGATGTCGGCCCACGATTACTAGGTAAATAAGCTGTGTCCATATATTGATCTTATTCCTGATGGCATTAGATTATCGTGTCGAATTTGTGCAGTGAATTAATCCACTCCGAAGCTGCCAGTAAGTATTATAAAATAATCCTAACTAATATTACAGTTGCGAATGTGTTTGTTTGTTTGTTTCTTAAGCTTTCACTCATAAACTGTTGCGATCATCATGACATTTTGTACAGATATTTTCAAGAGTATAGTAAAGAACATAGGACACTTTTAGCTTTTACCCGAGGCTTCGTTCGCGTTGATTTTTTATTATTAAACCTAATTTTTATTCTATGACCAAAATACGTACAAACAATGGCTATAGCATGTTAAAAATGCCAGTTCTCGTCCGATCACGAAGTTAAACAACGTCGGGCGGGGTTAGTACTTGGATGGGTGACGGCTCGGGAACACAACGTGCTGCTGTCGATTTTTTACAACCGATGTCGTTATAGGATATGTTTACACATCAGTGTCTCGACTACTACCAGACTCGCTCAATTTTTTTTAGTCATTTGAGCTGACTCCGATACGTTATAATCAAATTTAATCTTTTTGGTTAGTGTTGGTTAGCTGCAAAAATTCGGTTCGTTTTGGTTAGTTTTAACTTACTTTAATTTTTGCAATCTATTCCGATACGGTTTAGCCCGTTTTGGTGCTTTTGGTTACTTGTGATTAGTTTTGGTTAGTCATTCAATCAGCTTTCGGTTAGCTTTAGTTAGTTTTAAATTATTTTAGTAATTTGAACCAGTTCCGATACGTTATGGTTAATTTTAGTTAGTCGGCCAAATTCGGTTAATTCAAGTTCGTTTCACCTTATAAGCTTAATATTTTTAATCTGTTCTGATATGTTTTAGCCCATTTTGTTGCTTTTGGTTACTTTTGGTTAGTCGTTCACTTTCGGCTAATTTCAGTTAGTTTTAATTTATTTTAGTTATTTGAACCGGTTCCAAAACGTTATAACCAATTTTAGTGTTTATGGTTAGTCACCAAAATAAGGTTAATTTGAATTAGTTTTAACTTACTTCAATATTTTTAATTTTTTCGATACGTTTTAGCCCGTTTTGGTGCTTTTAGTTACTTTTGGTTAGCTTTGGTTGGTTATTCAATCAATTTTCGGTTACTTTCAGTAAGTTCCAATTTATTTGAGCCATTTGAACGGGTTCCGATACGTTAAAACAATTTAAACGTTTTTCAGCAGCATATGAGATCAACTTAAGTTTGGTTGATCTTTACACTCAAAGCCAAACTGTTCATCAATAATCAAGCCACCCATGGGAGGGATTAGATAATCAGTTAAGATGTTTTCGAAGAGCTTAGGAATTACATTTAAAATGCTTTGTGAGGCCTGTGCCTATAGTTCTTAACATCGGCCTTATTACCGGATTTATGAATTGGTATGATAAAACTAGATTTCCACCAGTGTTCAGCGACAAATTGAATATGTGAAAAAGAGGTCTTGCAAGCACAAAACTACAATACCGAAGCTAAGTTGGTGGTATACCATCAGGCCCAGGACCACAGCCACAATCCAAAGAACTCAGCTTATCATAGATATCCGAAATCTTAATACTAATACTAGAAATATTTACATTGTTGCCCGAATTTTGGCCCGGCATATTGCATTGCGCATCACAATAAGTAGATGAAAAAAAATCTGCAAAACTATTTGCAATAGCAAGACCGTTATTGAATTTCAGGTCACCATAAGACATTTCATAAGGAATACTAACAGCTTTATGCTTAGCTTTAAAAAAATGCCAGAAATATTTTGAGTTGGCAATAATGCTATCCTCAGTGCAATCAATATAATTTCTATAGCACTCATGAGAAAGTCTCTTACAGCCAGCCCTCAATCTAGAGAATTCCTGATAATCCGAGTGCAAACCACTCTGTTTGTATTTAGAATGCATTTCCTTTTTCTTGAAAATTATTTCCTTTAGTTGTGGAGAATATTAAACAGGAAACTTGCGCGATGATGATCTTTTTAAAGGCACAAATCTATCGCTTGATACAAAAAGTTATAGAATTGATCAATCATAAAATCCAGAGACCCGTTCAGGAATCTACCATCCCTGTGAACATAAGATAAAAATTCTTTAATATTTTCTAGATCCGCATTATTAAAGTCCCTATATACTTCCTCTCCAAGGAAGCCCGTGTCATTGGAATGATTAATAGAGAGATTCAATGTGACTCTTAGTGGCGGATGGTAAACATCAACCGGGAATAGCGGTTCCTCAGCTTGCTGTGCCCTTATGTTGGGAACCTGGGTGAGAACAAGATCCAAAAGTTTACCATGAACGTTTTTAATTGAGTTACTTTGAGTGAGGTTATGGAATGCACACACATCAGACAGAACCTCAGTGCACTCCGCCTCCAGAGCAGAAGCACTCACCATGGAAACCGCTGTAGAACCCATGTCGTCACCAGACTACTGTGCGTTAGGGAGATTGAAGTCACCTACGATTGTTAAGTTTAGACCTGGTAACTACTCAACGACGGCATCAATGCTCTCGACCAATTTTGTCTACGCTGTTGAAGGAGATCTGGGAGGTAAATAGGCACTGCCAACTATACAATTACAGCCGCCAATGCCCACCGCCACAAAAACCTGTTCAATGTCCGGAGAAACTTCAACTCTGGAACTACAAACACTGTTATGGACTGCGATCAGCACACCACCACCCTTTTACAGCTGCTAGAAGCTTGCGATCGATCTTTACGATAAATCGTATAACCAAATAAATCAAGTTCCGCGACCAAAAAATCACTGGTCAGCTAAGTCTCAGCAAAAATGAGAATGTCGTAAAATGACGATAAAGATATACCTCGAAGTAGGTTAAGTTTGGTTCTCATACCTCGTATATTTTGATAGTAGATGATGAAATTCTTGGAAAAGACATTCAGTTTTTTGCCGAAACTATAATAGGAACTCCTTGGACGTATTTTAAAAACAAATTGTCTTCTCCAGCTTCTCTCTTTCTCAGAAGTTCCTGCTTTTTATTCTGTTCCGTTACGCGCTGCACCATGCAGCAGCACTAATAAAAACTTTGCGTCCCTTTAACTTGTACTTCTTGGCAAGACGACCTTCAGAGCTCGAGTACCGTTCTTGTTACTCTTGCCAATACGGCTAACACTAACAACCTTTGTTGCCTTTCCCAACAGTTCCGTCACAAGTTGCTCAACGTTATCCTGATTGTTACCATTTACAGGATAATTGAAGATCATCAAATTGTTAGATCTTTTTTGGCGTTCCTGAAGCTCCGTGAACATACCATCCTGGCCCAACATTGGAGGTAAGGAGGTATCATGCTGGGTGGATGATTGGCTTGCTCTGATTTCGGACCTGAGCGTATTGAGTTCAGACTTAAGGTCATCAATTGCTTTAAGTAGTTTGGGAACACAGAGAAGACCGCTGCACAATAAAACTTAGGCCTTTACCCTTCAATTCGACCACTTTTATCTCGGAAGCGTTTAAATTAGAACACACTTTCTTATCGATGCTTCTTTGGCAGCTGTCGCACTCGGTAACTAGGTCTAGATGTTGCACTTTAAGCATGTGGCCATTTTGAGGTTAGAAAAAAGAAAATGTTTCCAAAATATGAGTAGAAACGAATGCTTATCCAGAAGGCTTAGCACAAATGTAGCAGAGACTTAACTTTATAAAACAAACACCAAATCAGGGACACTAACACAGTTTTAGACTAGGAAAACTGTAAAACAGATGGAGCATAAAAATAAACAAATACATGGATTAGTTAGGTTAGATAAGATATCAATAATTAGAAAATGGAAAATAACGGAGTTTCAGAAATAGTGGATTTTCCAACCCGGAGAGAGACAAGCCAAAGAATAAAATAAGAATCTCTCTGCAAGGCTAACAGTAGACTAAGCAACAATAGAAAGGTTGTCAGGATGACGGTAGGTCTGCTAATCGGCCGTTGTTAACCGAAGAGATATTTAAGTATTATGGGCTGGCAGATAAAATCCTGAAAAGGCCAATCCGGAAGCCGCATGCTATACCCTGAGACCTTTAACAAGGCTATGAAGCATTATCAGAGATACAGAACTAGATAGGTCAGGGATCAATTTGGTAAACTGAAAAATTCCTAAAGGCTATATCAAGGGTTTCTCCAGATTACGTAGGTATCGCCTAGTTCAAGGTCATACGATGACAGCGGCCAAAGAGTGGGAGATTGAGTATGATACGTTCTTATACTACTATCTATTTTGCCTAGCCTAAAGGTAGCCATCGTTTTGAAAGTTACTATAGAATCCAATGAACGAATGTTGAGCAATAAATTATTACCATATTAAAAGTAATAAACCTACTAATACATCATCGATATACAATATTTTAATAGATTTTATTATTTACCTAAGCCTTAAATATGGCTATGATTTGGTGTGTGTAATTACCTGAGTAATAGATTACAGCATTTGTGTGAGTGTTAAACAATGTAAGAGAAAAAAATATAATACATCGACATGCAGGGCCCAAAATTTAATTTTTGAACTGCCACTCCTACAGAAAGATGCATCATTGCCTCGTAAAATCTGGCATTACAATCGTGCAAATTAGAATATCTATAGACGGTGGCTCAAGTATCGGAGAGTAGGGGGTGGGTATTTATATAATGGCGCTACTGCTTCTATGACGGATAGAAAAAATAGAAAATCCCCAAGTTGTTATTGGAGTTTGTAAAGATTTAAGCTTCGCACGACAAAAGACAGTAACAAAAATAAGTTAGAAATTAGATCAGATTTGAATACCAGAAATTCATCAGTGTTAACAATCGAAAAATAAAGCAACTACTCAAATATTAATCAAATATAAAAGTCACCATCTGCTATAAAGGTAAAATCAGTAAATCCAGAAAGTTTCAATTATTGAGCGCAAGAAATAAAAATCAGATACTTACCACTTCTTGCGACTTTCTCCTCTTACGGGAAGCTCAGGAAATTAAATAACTAAATGAAAACAGGTAATTGCGATAAATGTAAAGTTGGTTTATTGCTCTTCAAAAAAAAAAAGAATTATAGCTGAATGTCTGTAACAAATCATGATTTGAGATCCGTTAAGTATACATTAGTTGAGTATCTTTCTTTACTTGGATTACCCGAGTTTGTTAAGAAGAGGTGATGTGAGGAGAAATAACGTTATAAAAGAGATACAAATTTACATCTTGCGCTATAGTCATACGACTAATTGTTACGCGAAAACTCGGGTAATCCAAGTACAAAAAGATACTCAACTAATGTATACTTAACGGACCTCAAATCATGATTTGCTACAAAAGCCGTATGATTATCTAATTAAATTAAATATAGGAATCGGTTTCAATACGCTAGCAACAGCCGGAAATTCAAGTTTAATCGGAAAACACAAACGCTGTTGACGTTGTCAATCAAATACAAGATTGTTCATTGCCCTTGTTATAAATTGATCATATGTGCTCCCTTCTACTTTAGGGATTGAGAAAAACTGAACCAAAAGAAAACAAAATGGTATCAATTGGACAACGTTAACGCACGTACCATAGCCAGTAATCTATATTACAAGCAAGTAAATTCAATAAAAAAATAATAATAAAAATAACGTGACCGAGTCTCTGATAAAATTAATATTCGGCTTCAAACCGGACCAGTTATAAGGTAATAAATTGAAATTAAATTTGAAACTTGGGCCTAATATATAAATTAGCTAGGATTGATCGAATTAAAAAAAACTGAACCTATTTTAAAATTAGGTGAGATTGGTGCAATCTCAGAATTTAAAATTAGACAGAATTGACCAGCATTAGTGAGGTCTAACTAAACTCGCCTGTCTACGCTAATCAAAAATTAACTTTATGATTAAATTTAATAACAAATTGTAATTAACTGTTTAATGAAACAATGAAATGGAGAGACCAAAATGAGTAAGTTTTAAGATTTGGAAACTAATTAACTAATTACTCGCTAAACAGCAATTACAGCAGCTAGATACTCGTATACGTATAAAGTTATATAAAAAAAGAAATCTGGATCAAATTGGGCAGCTCCTCCGGTATCCTCCAGAAAATAAGATGCAATAACTTCCTCGGTACAGAAAGTACTCCGCAGTTATGTCTCTAGGTAGCCAGAGATAACTCAGTCAAAGGACCAGCAGGAGAAGGACTCGGCTTCTAGTCAGACGTGACCAGAGAAAACAGGAAACCCGTCGATAGCGATACCCGTCGATAGTACCCTGTGAAACATCAACATATTCAAGGTTCCACATGAAACTCTTAATTGAAGAGCATTACAACTCGGTAACCAAAATAAATCATCAAGGAAAAGAGAAATCAGATTAAAAAAACATTAATTTACCTGTGTAGGGAGTAGCTGGTTGCTTATCCCTAGAAAACTTTACAGCTGAACGAGAAGACCTATGTAAGAGTTTAAAAAGGGAATTAAAAATCCGCCCACGTACGTCATGAAATGTTATAATGGTGGCGTTCACAGAACAAAGATGCAAACAAAATCAGGACCACTCACCTGACTAAAGCAGCATTAAAATCCCACAAAGGGCAGTTTCAGACACCAAACTCTTAATAAAAGATAAGGCACAGATATGACCTGAAACTATAAAAACGGCTCGGTTGGAGAATCCCACAAAAAGGTAATAATCAAAATCAATTCCAACCGGCACCAAAAACTCAAATGCTGGTCGACGTAGAGTGGGGCCAATAAAAAATCGGAAACTCAGGGACGAAGCCTACGAGACTCCCCACGTCGAAAATCTCGCTCTAACAATGAATACATAGCTTGACAAGTCACATGTTCCTCTTAATAATTCATCCAAGGGATTTAGACAATAGAAACCTAGGATCTCCAGGTATCGGCATCTACAATGAAAACCGCTCGGGGTAGAGAAAAGGATATTGTCGTTCAACCACTCTATTTAATAAAAATTTCCAAATTAACCCGACCATAATCACGTAATTGCGCGCGATGCCAGACTCGACACCCAATCCAAACCCATCATTTGCGCGCGACGTCGAAGATTCTCGACAATGACGCTATCCGAAACCGGATATGCCACAAACGACCAACCTTAACCTTGGGGTCCTTACGCGCCAAATTCAACCCATTCAAAATTGATGTCTGTTTATTAGCGACGCGAATTTTGTAGTTAATTGTTTTGACCCGAGTGTTGTCGGAACGATACGTAAACTGGACGAAGCCTACGAGGGTGTTACGCTAACAAATATTATTGCGCCTGAAACTCTAGGGATGGCGGCGAGTTTAAACGCATTTTTCGCCTCGATATACGATAGCAAAATCGGCCTGTGATACTCGTCAGGAATACAGTCAAGGAAAAAGCAAACATGCTCGGCAATATGTTTTCATCGCACTCTACGTTAAACTTCCCCCAAGGCAAGGCTCTCCCCATCATCTAACCCAAACATCTACACTACAATGATAGAAGTTAAGTTTCATCACCGTAATATTCGTAAAATCTTCAAAGAACTAGGCAAGCAAAAGGCATCAGGACCGGACAGAATACCTACCATCGTGTCAAAGAACTGCGCCAACGAGCTAACATCCATTTTTCCAGACTTTTTCTCTGTCTTACTGAAAAGGGATTTACCCATCTACTTGCTAAATCGCCCGAGTGTAACTTGTTCCAAAAGGAGGCTGGAAAACCACGCCCTCAAACTATCGCCCAATTGTCCTGCTTCCATAATCTCCAAAATCATGTAACGTGTAGTCAATCAGCAATTACTTAAGTACCTCGACACCAGCAGGATAATTAGCGATAACCAACATGGCTTTCGCAAACGGAGATCGACATCGACAGGAGATATATGGCCTATGTCACTCATATATGGAGTAGGGCAATTGAGAACTACGGATAATGTCGAGCGATTTCGTTGGATATTTCGAAGGCATTCAACAGAGTTTGGCATGACGTATTGCTAAACAAACTGCCGTCCTTCGGACTGCCAGGGTCTCTCTACAGCTGGCTTGCCAGTTTCCTTAAGAACCGATCTCTGCACGTTGCAGTTGATGGACACATCTCAGACACATTCAACATTACTGCGGGAGTGCCTCAGGACGCAATAATTTCACCAACTCTGTTCCTCAGCTATATTAATGACCTACTCTGCCCTCATAAGAAAAAAGGCGGCAAGTGAATTTTTGGACACTTCCTGTTTTCGGTATTTTTGGGTTCTCCCGGATGTCCTCTATTTAAAAAAAATATATTTTGAAGCCAGAAAAATATGTTTTGTTCAAAAATTTAAAATTAAGTTAGCAGTAAGTGTGCTACGTAATCCCTTTTCTAAATTAAAATGCGGTATTCGACAAAATCTAAATAAAAAGGCGGCATTTCGTTAGTTACTTCTTTTTTCTTAGAAATCGTTTAAAATGTATGCATAAGTATCACAGCTAAAAGGCGGCAATTGAACATTACTAAGAAAAGAAGCGGCAACGCTAAGTTTGCTCCCACTTTTATTTATTTGAACAGCCAGAACGTCATAAAAATGTAAGTTAAAAAGCCGGATCCTCATATCATGCCACATCAAATTTTAATGATTTATATTTAGCTAGTATATTATTGTTTTTTACTGATTTTATTACATGTACCTGTAATGTAGCTTAATTTTAGATTAATTATTAGAAGCTTAAGTCACCAAGGTTAATAATTTGCAATTTTATTATTTTATATCTAGCTAGTATCTTGTTTTTTTACTCAGTTTATTACATGCACCTGTAATGTAGCTTAATTTTAGAATATTTATTAGAAACTTAAGTCACCAATACTAATAATTTTCAAATTTTATTGTTTTATATTTAGGGGTCTAAAGTGTATACATTTACCCATTACATCAGATAAAAAAATCCTTTTTTTGTAATACAACTCGTTTAGTCCTGTAAATATATTTTTCTATTACCATGCGTAAAATACTAACTTTACGCACTCTCTAAGATTCGTAAAATTGGCCTTTTTAATGTGCAGTGCTTAAAATAAGTTTATTTTACGCACTAGTAACGTAGATCTGACATCTTTTTTGACATTAAGGGCAGTTCGTAAAACAATATTTTTACGCACTAGTGCGTAAAGTAATTTAATAATATTTTTGTTTTTTCATATATTTTTTGGTAGTAGAAAAAGTTTTGTATGCTACTCATGTGTAAAGTACCCTTTTTTATTCATGGGATTGTTCCCATTCATAAAAAAGGTTCACTTTACACACTTGTTGCATAAATAACTATTTTGTATAATGTAAATCATATTAGTTTCAATAGAATAGCTGCATAGATACCCAAGAGAAACAGTCTACGAAAACCACTCTTATTAATATTATACTAGCAAAACTATTAAAAACTTAAAAATATATATTTTATTAAGCTTTGTAATGAAAAAAAAATTAAATTTTATTATAATGAATGTGCTTGTTTTACAATTAAATAAAGTTTTTCTTGCCAATGGCGGCACTTCAGAGAAGTCGAACTTAAAAGGCGGTAAGTGAGCTGATTTTTGTTAGTTGCCGTCTTTTTACTTACAAATACGCAAGTATCACTGATAAAGTCAGTGGTAAGAAGGGAGTAATAAAGATTTTTCTTAAAAAAACTCAGTAAATATCAGGATTGCTCTTTGAATACACATATTCTTATTTATTCTACCAACGAAAAACCAAAAACTCGCATAAATTATTACCAAATCTGTTAAATAAGTGAAAACATGTTTCGACGTTTTTCTCGAAACCATACTTTTCAGACTTGCCGCCTTTTGATTTAGGACGGCAGTAACTGACCGAAACCAATAATCCTGTATACATTTTTGCAGATGACAGTACCCTTGTCCCTCAATCTAGATCAGAAAAACCTTTACCAGTGACTGAGACTTATCACCCCAGACAGGAGCAGATTACAATAATTAATCAAGATCTGGAGAAAGTTCGAACTTGTGGTGACAGAAATTTGATCCAGTTTAATGCAGCAAAAACCCAAGTAGCCTCGTTTACCAAGAAAACCAATACGACGGGCCCTGACATCATTATGGCAGGTTCGACTATTCCTTCATCGACGTCAATCGGACTACTGAGTGTCTCGGTCAACAGCATGTCCTGGGATGATCACGTTGAAAATATCACAAGCAAAATCAGCCTCGCAGAAGCTTAGTGCGCTATTTCGCAACAGCAGCTGTTCTTGCTCTACAAAGCGCAAATACGACCGTGCTTAGAATATAGCTCACACATCTGGGGTGCCGCACCAAAGCACACCCTAAAGCTGCTGGATTCCATTCATAAGAGAGCTGGGTGTATCGTCAGCGCTCCGGAGTTGACCCGGGATGTAGATAGTCTGAAACAACGCAGATATGTGGAAGAGATATCCCAGTTTTACACATATTTTCACGGCAGATGTTCACAGGATTTGGCCCGCTTCATCCCGCCCCCAGCAACGCCTGCCATAAAGTCACGACAGACGGCAAGAGCACACCCGCTCGTTGTACAACTGAAAACACCTAGAACATCGCTTTACAAAGACTTTTTTGTCTGCGCACTGCATGGCTGTGGAACTCACTCCCAGGACATCTGATTCCCCCAAATTACAACCTACAGCTATTCAAGAACCTTGTCAATCAACATCTTCAAACACGCACCGCTCGTCAAATGCCAGAGGATCTCCCTTTGATGTGTGTCACTGCCATAAGGAAATTAATCTTTCTTAGCTTAGATAGCTTTTCTTTCTCTAACTGATGCTATTCACAACATTACCACTTTCCTGACCCAAAAATATTTTCTAAACCTTCTAGTTCTACTTTACAACCTAGATCCCATGCAGTAAATTATATTGTTCGTCTCATCTCCTTAATGACCTTGTCACGCCTAAAACTATTAATTCGAAAGTTAACAAAATCGTCCAACTAATGGAAAGCGAGTTAAATAATATATTATTAATACATATATTACCAATTAATATATCATCGATATATTCAGTTTACTTTAAAAGCTTTATAAATTCATTTGATTGATAATAACTTCTGATCCATAAAGGCAGATAGTGACTATAATTCTCTATCAATCTTCAAACCTATGTGTTTACCATCAACTTTGTCAAAGATAATTATTGAGAACATTATGAGAAAAGCTATTGTATCTATAATACTTTATCCTTCAAACAATGTGAATTCGAAAAAAATTAAAGCACTCATAAAGCAGTTTTTCCTTTTTTGATCTGTTTTCATCTGAAGTTTATTGATGGAGATATTGATGTAGCTATGTCGTGTGATTTGTGTAAAGCATTTGACTATGCTAAAATGGTATAGTTTCCGAGACATTTAATTAAACCCAGAATGAAGCCAAGAGACATAAGTAGATGTAAAGCACCGGTTCTAGATCAAAAAATATATATCACTAGTGCTCCCTAGTCCTCCTACCACCTAGCCCTCCCACCTAATTTCACGTCGCTAGTTTCCCTACCTGTTTTCAAACTCCGCTCTTTCCCAAAAAACAGCAAAAACAGCAAAACAGACAACAAAACAGCAAAACAGATAGAAAACAACAACTGTTTTTTGAGAAAGGTTTGAAAACAGTAGGGGAACTAGCGACGTGAAATTAGGTGGGAGGACTAGCGGTGTGGTAAGAGGACTAGGGATCACTAGTGATCTTGTTTTTGATCTAGAACCTGTGCTTTACATCTACTGACATATTTAATTAAATCGTAAAAAAGCAGGAAGTAAAGCAATCGATTATGACCATTTGTTATTTTTATTTTATTCAATAACCATGAGGTGATATAAATGGCAATTTAGTTATCTCTGTAGATAACACTGCTATAGCTAATTTTTGATACGAACAGGCACTTAAATTTATGCATTTAATTATAGATTAGTCCACAAAACGGCACGTATCGCGCCCCCTTCTACGTCCTTTATTGCGAAGGGCCAGGTCTTCCATTGGCAGGCATGCACAACTCAACCAGCCACAAACTCCTTAAAATATTGTATGATACTAGGGAAACGCATGGGCTACTCCTACGGGATCTTGCCATGCCTAAAAGACAATCTTTTGAGGTGAGGAGAATTTAGTATATTAATATTAATTACATCATAAATACTCATCTTAAAATTTCCACATTATAAACCATAAAATCATAAATCAATTTAAGTGGAATTCCATACAAGTATAGGGTAATCAATAGAATTATTGGCCCCTCCCTAGTTATTAGCACCCTTTCTTTTTAAACCGAATAATAAGAAAACATTTATTGTAATTTAAATTTGTGTGGCAACATCGCAATATCAAATCATTCTTTAACGTCTTTACGAAATTTGACAAACGACAGTTGACTCATCCCGCTCCAAAAAGCAACACCATTGTTAGAGTGTGTATAGTGCATTTCAACCTTTTCAACGCAAGCTGGTAAGCTCTAGGTAGAACTAGTTTTTGCTTATTTTCTTCATATACAGTTACGTCTATTTGTGATTTAATTATATAATGTTACTGTTTATTTATTTGGGATATTCAACTAATATAATCTAAAAATATACAACAAAATCCTTAAATAATTGGGGGCCAATCATTGTCATTATGCTGGGACTGAAAAACAATAATTATTGGCCCCCATGCCAATAATTGTATTATGAAAAAATAAATAACACTTCTAATTTTTATGTGAATATTGCCTTAGTTTAATATAAATAAAATGATACTTGAGGTATTTTCGACATATCTCAACAAAAAACAGTTATTGGCATAGTGCCAATTATTGTACATTTGAGGTGCCAATTATTGGTTTTTGGAAGGTTTTCACTCGAATAACGTTATTAAACTGAATAATTAATAAAAACTGTTTCACTATAAGGGGTGACAATTTTTTTTATATATTTAGCTCAACAGCAACATGCCAAAGCCGGAACTTGGATAAAAATATCACATAGGATACTCGGAAGAAAATCTACAGAAGGCCATTGAAGCCATTAAAAATGTAATGCCCAAAAAGGAAGCTTCTAGATCTTTTAAAATTCCTCGAGTCACAATACAATTCAGAATGTCTGATAAATGTATGAAAGCCAGGCATGGACCCCCACAATCCTGACAGACGCCGAAGAAAAGACATTAGTTGACTGGATTAAAGAGTGTCACGAAAAAGGATATCCAAAAAGGAAAGAGGATGTTCAGATATCTGTGAAACAGTTCTTGGATTCACAATCTAGAAAAACAATATTTTTGAATAATAAACCTGGAGACCGATGGTATAGAGCTTTCATGGATAGGCATCCCGAAATATCATCCAGAAAATCTGAGGCTGTAACCCAGGCATCTTCTAAAGTAAGTGAACCTGACATAAATGGTTTCAAGATATCTATGTCTATCTTGAAAAAAAATTACCTTGATGTCCTTGAAGACCCCAGGAGAATCTACAATGCCGACGAAACCAACTTTATGATTTGCACACAAACAAAAAATTTTCTGGTCCCTAGAGGATCACGAAATAAGTACGAAATTGAGAGTGGTCCATCAAAGGCATCTATAACCGTTTTGTTTGCGTTTAGTGCAAGCGGTTTGACTGCACCTCCCCTTAGAATATACCATGGGTATATTATAAGGGCAGGACATAGAATGGACAAAAGAATGCCTAAAGATATTTCCAGCTCAGTTCCTGCGGAATTCAGCATTGCTTATAGTGACTCAGGATGGATGAAGACCGAAATATTTTATGAATATATCGGAAATACATTTTATAATTTTTTAAAATCCTCAAATGTTCCATTCCCAGTTTTACTTTATGTTGATGGCCACAAAACTCATTTGGATAAGAACTTAACGGAACTTTGCTCTAGCCTTGATGTTATTCTTGTAGCATTGTATCCCAATGCTACAGCCGGCTGACGTTTCGACATTTAAGCCCCTCAAAGATGGCTGGAGAAGGGGTATAATTCGATGGAGACGAGATCACCCAATGGAAAAGCTTGACAAAAAACATTTTGCAAGCTTATTAAAAACTGTAATTGAAGAAAGTGTGAGCACAAATTATTATCAATGGATTCAAGGCTTTATCCATGGAGTCCGAACGCAATAGACTACAAAAATGCGTGGGAGGCACCACAAAAAATATCTAGATGACGTTAAAGAAGAAGATGAGATAACACTAAAGTATAAAGACTTCAAAAGTTTAGTAGGGGAAGATAGGTTAAGGCGATTTGAAATATTTAAAGAACGATCGGAAGAGTCAACGGAATTTAAAATTCTCTTCAAAATTTGGATAAAATTTCAAGAAGCAATAAGAAAAAATGAGAGAGATGCTGATTATAACAAAATCGTAGCAAATCAGGAAACGATTGAAGAGCAAATCCAGCGATTTGAACCTACTTCAGATCCTACAGATTACGATGTTGACACTAATCTGGATATTGATAATTCCTTAGAAGCTAATGAGATTCTTGGAAACCTAAATTCGCAAGTTGAATTGGAACAATGGGATGTGTCCGCTGGTATGGAAAATATTGTAGTAACAGTGGCAGACGTTCACAAAACTCTTCCGGAAAACCAAACTCTTCCATTCAAATCTACTCGCTTGAGTCACGATGAATCCGAACCTCAGGTACAACAAATAGATACACACGATATTCCCAACAATTCCATATTAAATTGTGAAATGGACGCGGGTTTGGAAACCGTTAGGGTGAAAGTTGGAGACATCATCAACATAAACCATATTGAAATAATGGAACTTGACACGGTAATTGACAATAATGTTGTTTTAGAGATGGTACCGTCAGATGGTTCTGCCACAAACAAAATAAATAGGACAGATGGATGTTCTAGGATTGATCAGGTAAACACAAAAAATGGCTCTAGAAGTCTATCAGAAGTAGGATCCCAAAGTTCACCAATTCTTTCATTATGTAATGCCAACCTTAGCCTGCAAGATCATTTGAATTGGCCCTACACTCCTATTAGAAAAGGAAAAAGGCAAGTTGAAAAGGTACCCTTTGTTCTGACTGCATCAACCTATAAAGAAATCCAAGGGAGAAAGGAAACAGAGAAGTTAAATTTATCTTTACAAAAGGAAAACCGAAAAAAGAGAAAGAGCTACAAAGAAAAAAGAAAGCAGAAGAGAAGCTAAATAAGAAAACAAAAAAAAAGAAAGAGAAAACCAAGTAACATTGATAACATAATTATTATAAATAAATTACCATCTCGACCACCCTTTGCTGATGTGAAAAGTCAACCTGATAAAATATTAAAACTGGATGTCCTATCTGCCCTTCAGCACGCCAGGAGAAACTTAAGTTTTGACGTGAGCGCTGACGAAAATGAGAGAACAGAAGAAGGTAATACAGATGACATTTCATTTCAAGAATATACCCCACACCAGTTCACAAATAAATTACTTTTTGAAGGGTTGTGTTGCTCATGCACTTTGAATTTACAGCAAAGAAATTGCGGTATAAAATGTTCAATGTGACCTATCATATTAAGCGTATTGAGAAAAATAATTTACATAAGTCTAATTATGCAACATTTACTTGTTTAACATGTTGTAAAAAGATGTCTGATAAAATGTAATATCTGTTTGTCTCTGTTTTTTGAGCAGCTTTTTGCTTTTCTTATTTTTATGTTTGAAAATTGATTTTTAGCTATAAAATAGCATACTACCCGTTAAACATGTTCTGAAATGATGTTTGATGAAATGTCTTTTCTATTTGTTTTCATTTTAAGGCAGCTCTCTGATTTTCTGTTTTATTTTTAAATATTATCCCAGAATATTTTTTTGGCATAAATAGGAAACATTCAAACATGCTCTAAAAATGCCTTCTTAAATGTTTGTTTGTTTTGATGTTTTATTTTATTCTTAGGCAACATTTTGTGTTTTTTTTTTTTTTTTTAATATTAAAAAATAGATTTTTTGTAATACAATACTATTTGACACTAGGAGGCCAATAATAGAAAGTCAAGGTGCCAATCATCATATTCACGGGGCCAATAATTAGCTATGTATTTGTGTAGTTTTAAATATATTTATTTTTTATAATTTCTTGGTTTGGTTATTTATTTTCCTAGTTTTTGTACAAAATTCCTTAACATTCAAGGAATTTAGATGCATATTCTTCACTTCCATAGAAACTTAATTACATAGGAATGTAGCCGAATTAACCGCTTACCCTACTTTTTTGTTTAGGTACCCCTACCGCAAGGTAGTCTGGCTCAGGTGCAACTCCTTTTGCCACCCTCTTGGAGGGAAGAATTGAGGGATGCTGCATATCCTGTAGTTGTTGAAGTGTAAGTTACAACTTTTATTATGCAGCTTCGCCATAATTAAAGTATCGAGTGAATATACTCAGCGACTTCAAATTAACGAATATACAAAAACTTAATGTTTCTACTTTTAGAAATGGTAAACCAGGCAGTAAGGCAGTTACAGAGGAGTTTGCAGTGGACTGGGCCACGTTTATGTCAAGTCACTGTGATGTAGTTTATGTTAAGTTAGATGTTAGAGGATCCAGAGGACAGACAAATAGGGCCTTATACCATCAACTCGGCGGAGTAGAGGTAAAAACAATTTATATACAGCTTATGGTGGAATCCGAATATAAAATTAAATTTCATGAATTCAAATTTATGAACTAAACCACATCGCCATCGACTTAAAGGGACACTTTGCTCAATATTCTTTTATTATATTCAATATTCTTTCATTATACCCTCAATTGCGCAACTTAAGTAAGGAGATTCCTTACTGATGTATCGATTGTTATCCCAATCACTATACATACATTTTTCTTATCAGGTACAAGATCAACTTTCGGTGATAGAATACCTTCTAAACAAAGACCACAAGTACCACAAATACTTGGACAAGACAAGGATAGGTATATGGGGATGGGGCTACGGAGGTTACGTCACCTCTATGGTACTGGGAATGGGCAATCAGCAGAAGGTGTTCAAATGTGGGATAGCCGTAAATCCTATAACAGATTGGTTGTATTACAGTAAGAATATTAGTTTAAAGTAATTTTAGTAGATAATTATTGAGGAAGGGCGTACAAAAGTTTCGATCTTTTATTGAGCATTTTTACAAAATGATTCAATTTTTAGACTCGGCCTTCACGGAACGAATTCTAGGCTTACCAGCCGAAAACTACAAAGGCTATGTGGAAGCTGACGCCACCCAACGGGCGAAAAATATCCCCAGGAAGTCGTTTTTCCTCCTGCACGGCATGGCGGACTTAACTGCTCCCTATGAGCACAGCATTCTGCTATCCAGGGCCCTGGCAGAGAATGGTGTGCTTTTTCGATATCAGGTAAACGTATCTTGAAAACAAAACCATTCTTGCATTTGTTTATATACAGATACCAGACTATAGTATGGGGTATAGTATGGGGGTTCACCATCCTCCACCGCGTGGAGGGATGCGCAGTAGCAAAAATCGTCCACGTGGGCTACGCCATTTTTAAGGCGCGGCACCAGACATTTGACATTTGACAAGTGACGTTTGACAGATGACATATGAAAAGCATCGTTCACGTGACCTACTCCATCTACCCCGTATCTAATGTGACGTCACCATCATGCCAAAGAGGCCTAGCCACTACTAAGGTGGGTAGTTTTAGGGATGAGTTTAGGTTAGTTTGGGTTATGAGAGTCATGCGTATTATATTAATTTCTTGTCTATGTAACGATTATTTAACATCAAAGCAATCATACACGTTTTTAGTATCGTATAGTACCTAGCCTAGTAACGTACTGTGAAAAATGTCTGAGCAGAAAATAGTTTCTATCGATATACAAGGTTTCCCATGCTCAGGAGGATTTATTCCTAAAGAGCTTGCTATCTTTGATGGAGAACGAATTTGTACTTTACTATTCAAACCACCTTATTGCAAGCAGCTATTGAGAGAAGAAGATCTGAAAGTAGTTACATATTTATAAAATAACCACCATGGATTACTTTGGGAGTCTGGCTTCATTGACTTAAACGATCTACAAAAAGTTTTACTGGATATGCTAAAAATATATGACAATCCAAAAATAATGATCAAAGGCGACCTAAAGACGGGTGTTATAAAAAAATTTATTGATGCGAAACAAATATTCAACGTCCCTATGAGGAGTGAACCAAAGTTGCCAAACGCCAGGATGTTGTTTTCACAAAGATAGTGGTATTTGGCATTGTGCCTTAAACAATGTTAAACTATTATATAATTTTAGATTCTGTGTTTTAAATGACATGTGATTAACAATAATGATAATAAACCAAACAACAGAAAAAATGTTTTTTATTTTCTTTCGTTATAAATAAAATATATAGTTCGCCCAGCCGTTGTTGACCCTCGAAACGCATGTAATTGCATGCGTTTCGAGGGTCAACAACGGTTGGGCGAACTATAATAATCCATTAGTATATCGAAATACAGTCAACATTTTGTAAGCGATGTTGTCATTTTAAATATCAGCTGGAAATAGCGGAAAATAAATCAACGATAAATATATATTGAATTATTTATTAAACCAAACCATTCCGATATTATATACAAATTTTGCTAATAATATACCACAGGCTACAGCAAGAGTAATTACACATATATTTAAAATATAGGAATATCCATTAGGGTTTTCGGGGGTTGACGTAGTCACAGAATAATAAAACAATCAGAATACCAACAGAAACAGGGGTCCGATATCGGCCGCTATGACCTTGACCACATGTGCTATGGATTTGTGCGTATACGTTCTTCCAATTTCTTCCAAAGCGTCGCTCCATCTCTTTCTGTCGGTATTATGATTGTTTCTTATTCTGTGACGTAGTCGTAGTGGTCTGATTCTTGCAATTAATTTCTAGGTATTGGGTAGCTTGAAACTTCTTTCCTAAACCAATAGTAGTCCATTCTTTAGCATCCAAAAATGTTCTATTTCGGAAATAGAGTCTGAGTTTATACTGATACTCGTTTTGCAAAGACGGAGGAACCCACGTCATAAAAACAGGTGTCGTATTATGGATAAGTGCAGACAGCAGAGGAATCCAAGAACCGTTTGTAGAAAAGGTATCAGACTCCAACTGTGTGTGTATATTGTCAACTAACATAAAATCATACAGTGGAAAGTTTGAACTTGACCTTGAATCGCAATTATAAATGGTTGTTATTTAAAGTATAAACTGTTATGATTAACCTTGTTGACAAATCAAAACAATACTCGAATTAGAGGTCAAAGTTTGGTATAAAAAGCTGTGCAGCAGCCCATACCGGCAGACTTTGATCTCCAGTGCGAATTACCGAAAGGGAAAAGCCCCTCTGGTAGATCAAAGCTCTCACTTTTAAAAAAGACCTATCAGTGCGAATTACCGAAAGGGAAAAGCCCCTCTGATCAGGCACGGTTAAAAAAGACCTATCAGTGCGAATTACCGAAAAGGAAAAGCCCCTCTGATCAGACACGCCTTAAAAGTGAATCAGTGAAAATTAATAACGCCATAAGGCAAAGTGCTATTTAAATTAACTACATATAAAAAGTAAACTACGTAACTAAATATTCAGCCAGACCAAATAATCTATCCGCCCGTCAATCTAATTGTAACAGCCCTTCAGGCTAGCTCTCCCTCTCTCTCGCTGCTGTTCGTGGTTAACATTTTCGCGAGGAATATCCCAGGGGACTTACGAGATATGCATTCCCGAATATTTTGGTAATACTTACAACCTTCTATACTCAACCTGAAGTTAATAAACCAAGCCTTTTTTTACACCGAGTGTTTCTATCCATCTCTCCCAACTACCTATATCTGAGTTCCGTCTTCTGAAAGAGCACAGCGCAACTACTGCAACGAAGTCAGGTCCATAGGCAACAAGCGGTAGGAGCGTATAGGTGACACGTGGTGGAGGAAGCCGTTTCGACCCCCGTACACAGGACCAAGGACTCGTCGAGGAGATACGCTTTTTCCAGATAGACCCCTGATCCAGCTAAAAATAATATTTTGCATCAATCCAAGCCGTCTATATTTTTTATAGCCGTGGTGACCCACGAGATTGTTTTCTGTACCAGTTTTCTTTGAGATTTTTTGGCAATCATGAAAGTTGCCTTCTTGACATTTTGGTGAAGTTAAGAGTCATTGCCTTCTAATTATTTAAATCCGTCCTCGAATGTCAGATAAGATAAAATATAGTCTACGTTCTAAGAGTCAATCCGACACGCCTGCTAAGGACCCCATCCTACCTTACAGCAGCACAGCCATCTTCTCAGCACCAAGGAAATTAAGAAGATCGCCACCGGCATCCCCAATAATAAATCTAGAACAAGTTAAGATAATCTCATTTCTCGACAAGCCATTAGTGGAACCACCTAGTGAAAACTCGCAAATTTACCAAGAAAACATAGCATCGCACAGCAGCACGGAGGCTACAGAAGTCAGCGAACAAGACGAAGCACAAGATATCCAAACAGTACGTCACAACATGGCAAACACAACAATCACAGACGCTTTGGCTACTGCAAAGAAAGCAGCGATACCACAGTTTATTAGCCCACCTACATTTCATCCTTGCAGATGCAAAGCCAACGATTTTATAAAATCATACGAAAGAACGGCAATAGCAAACGGATGGGATGATGCGTTAAAAATTGGATATTTTGAAACTTTTTTGGACGGAGCAGCAAATCTATGGTTCCAGGAATACAAGGCAGCAAACCAAAATAATGGATGGATGGAATTACAAGCAGACTTTATCAGTGAATTCGAAGACAGAAATTATCAGACAGCACGTAAAAAGAGAGTGGAAGAAAGGAAGCAGTTAGAGAATGAAACAGTAATAAATTATTTGTACGAACTTAGAGTACTTTATCACGACTACAAGGCAAACGTGGACATAGAAGAGTTTTTAAGTATATTTAGCGAAGGGCTCACCGAAGACAATTATTATAACTTTTACTGGTTGACAAACCCCCCTAACAGCCAACCTCGAGACTTAGACGAACTGAAGGCGTTAGCAGCAACGATAGACAAAGCACCGAGACGACGAGAAGGTAAAAGGCAAAACCATGAGCCAACAAACAGTTATCATCCTCTGAATACAAGCAGTCACAATCCTCAATATAACTATCGTCCTCCGAATAATATAAATAATACAAACTTCAATCGTCCAAACAATTACCACAAATATAATTATAATACGAATATACAAAATAACCTCAGAAGGCAAGAAATGCCACAAAACCGCAATAGCAACTTACAGAGGCTACCAACATATACAAAGAATGGTAACCAAAATCATTATAAGGAGGCCTACAGAAATAGCTATAATAACCAGAAATGCCACACCTGCGGAAAATTGGGACACTTCGCAGCAACTTGCCGCAGAAATCACCCAAAAGGCGGCGGATGGCTAAATTAAACACCCCAGTCATCCTAGCAGGAAGGGACAAGGAAAAGAAAGGCATACTTTGCATCACAGTAACATTAAACAATAAAAATGTCACGGCAATAATAGATACTGGATCTCAAAACAATGTCATAGAAAAAGACTGGACAACAGGCCTGAAACATAGAAATAGCAACACAATTCTCATAGGAGCAGGAGGGCATCGTATACAAGTAATGAGTGGAGTTACCACACCATTACAAATAGGAAACAAATTTAAGTTCCAAATAAAGGCAAAAGTAATCAACAGTGCACCCTATCCGATAATATTAGGCATGGAATTTCTACAACATAACAAGGCAGTGATAAATATCCCAAACAAAGAACTGATAATTCAAAATAAATATATAATCCCATTGAGATACGATTCAATGAATGGCACCGCACCGGGGCTTACATCTGTACAAAAACAAATAAAAGTCAGCAGGGACAAAAAGCAGGACAACAACAAATTCAATTTATTTTTACAACAGCAAAACAACATACAAGTAGATAATTTAGAATCCATTCAGGAACAAAATAAAAATATACAGGGCCTCGGCAAAGATATTCCAACAGCATGGGGATTAACAGATATGAATAAAACAAAAAAGTATATAGCTAAAATACTTAAGCAAGAATTCCCAACAACAAATTGGAATAAAAATAATAAAATAGGAACAGTTTCAGTGACCAAAAATACAAAAGGCAAAACTGGTTTCTACCTCCACACTAGGAGCAACGCACATAGCAGGCCAACACTCGAAACATTATTTGAATGCCTCATAAAACTAAGAGAACTGTTAAAGCAAAAGGGAATTAATAAAATAGCCATACCTAGAAGAGGTTGGGGCTTGGAGATCTCAGAATGGAATTCATTTAAAAAAATGTTGCACTACATATTCAAGTCAGACAATATAAATATTTTAATATGTAGAGACAAAAGGCCAAGAAAATTAAATAACATAACAGGGCCATTTACAAACATTATGATAGAGCAGACGCCTAACATTTTTAAAATTAGAGCTAGAAAGAACTATGTCATCACAAAGGGATAAACAAAAACATTAGAATTAGAAATCCCAGAATACCAAGAAATAGAAGGCCACTCAAATATTTTTAATTGTAAATACAACACAGACTGGTTAGCCACAAAGCAATTATCATTTGAGGCAAATATATACACAAATGGGAAAAAATTGTTTATCCCAGTAACCGCAAAGGCAAATTACCCAGCTAAAATCTACAGGGGCACTACAATAGCAATGTTAGAAGAAATACAAAAAGAAGATACCGCATACAACCTACACCTCAGCGAAGAGACAATAGACAAGAAAGAAATGATAGCCATAGACGATCACCATCTAGACAACATCACAGACCACAAAGCACGAATACAACTGGAAGAATTACTACATGAATATAGGGACGTATTTGAAAAATCTCCAAAATATATGGGAAAAACAAATCTAACCGAACACGTAATAGAACTAGAAGACAATAAACCACAGAAAAGCCGTCCATACCGTGTGTCCCAAAAAGAAAGAGGCATAATAGACGAACAAATCCGAGAAATGCTAGAAAGCGAGGTAATAAAACCATGCCACTCGCCCTGGGCGAGCCCAGTTGTACTAGTAAAGAAGAAGGATGGCAATACTAGGTTCTGCGTAGACTATAGAAAATTGAACTCTGTCACAAAGAAATCAAATTGGCCCCTGCCTCAGATAGACGATATACTAACCTATCTAGGCGATTCTACCTGGTTTAGCACATTGGACATGTTTTCTGGATACTGGCAAGTCCCAATACAAGAAGATTCGAAACAATATACCGCTTTTGTAGCACAGGGACATGGTTCATACGAATTCAATGTGTTAAGTTTTGGACTATGTAACGCTCCAGCAACATTCCAAGAATTGGCAGATCGAGTATTCAGTGACATGAAGTGGAAAGAAATACTCATATACCTAGACGATATAATAATATTTTCAAAAACACTAGAAGAACACTTGATAAAATTAAGAAAATTCTTCGACAGATTACGTCAGGCAAATTTAACATTGAAACCAAGCAAATGCGAATACCTAAAGAAAGAGATAAAAATTTTGGGATTCAAGGTCAGTGACAAGGGTATATTAATTGACGAATCCAAGCTCACGTGCATCAGAAATTTTCCAACACCAAAAAGCTCAAAGATATACAAAGCTTCTTAGGACTCTGTAATTTCTACAGAAAATTCATTAAAAATTTTTCAATGATTGCACGTCCATTACACGATATGACAAAGAAAAGCCCGACATTTAAATGGGGACCAAAGCAAGACGAGGCATTCGCAACATTAAAGGAAAAATTGATATCGGCACCTGTGTTACAACACTTTAATCCGAACAAAGGCACAATATTGCACACAGATGCAGCTACATGTGGAATCGGAGCCATATTATTACAGGAAGATGATAATAAAATTGCACACCCTGTAGCCTACATAAGCAGAAGTCTGTCAAAAAGTGAGAAAAATTATACAAACACAGAGCTAGAATTATTAGGTGCAGTTTGGCCGCTAAGCTATTTAAGACACTTGATATATGGTAAACCAGTAAAGATCATAACAGATCATCATGCTCTCTGCTGGATAGACAGCATCAAAGAGAATAATATGCGTTTAGCAAGATGGGCATTAAAGCTTGCAGAGTTTGACTATACAGTAGAATATAAAAAAGGAACATCACACAAAGACGCAGACTGCATGTCGAGACACCCAGTCCTACCTGCAGAAACGCACGATCAAGGAGACAAGGACGAACTACCAACATTTGCACTAAGGAGTACAGAGATAGCCACTGTCCAGGACAAGGACCCAGAAATAAAAGAATTGCTTGTCTGGTGCCTATTGCAATGTCTGTATAATCAGACATTGCAATAGGCACCAGACGTAGAGCAAAAAATTTTAGACTGCAAAATGACACCCTGTACAAAGTAAATAACACCAACAAAGGATTGGAGAATGTTTTAGTCATACCAAAGTCCATGAGAAAACAAATAATGTGGGAAGTACACGCAGCACCCACAGGGGGTCATCTAGGAGTCTATAAAACATTGGGAAAAATCAAAAACAGATTCTTCTGGACGGGCATGAGTAAGGACATAGAGAAATACATACACGGATGCCCAGACTGCCAGGCAAGAAAGGACAACCCTACAGAAAAACTCCGGGCTTCTTACAACCCATAAAAGTGGGAAACATCATGGATAAAATTGGCATTGATCTTTAAGGACCGTTTAGGCGTAGCTCGCAGGGAAAGACAATGATTGTGGTGGCAACGGATTATGCATCAAGATATGCTATTACTGCAGCTTTACCAAGCGGCAAGGCAGACCCGGTGGCAAAATTTCTCTTAGAAAAAGTATTTTTGATACACGGAGTTCCAAGGACTATTTTAAGTGACAGAGGTAAAAACATTTCAGTCTGACATGGTACAAGAACTAGAACGAATTATGGGAGCACGTAGCCAGTACACAACTGCCTATCACCCTTGCTGCAACGGCCTTACAGAAAGGTTAAATAAACCAATGGCGGACATGCTGTCTATGTACTGCAACACTCAACAGACCGATTTGTGCTCTTATATTCCATTCATCACGTTTGCTTATAACACAGTTATACAAAACACAACGCAATTTAGCCCATTTATGTTAGTTTTTGCAAGGGAGCCAACGCTACCCTCTGAAGCGGTCCTGATGGACGCAGAAAAAGAGACAGACATTCTACAGATAAGAGAAAAGGCGCTGCGAATGAGAGCATTAGCAGTAGAAAATATAGACAAACGCCAAAATAGTGATAAAAAACGATTTGATAATAAACATAGGGAGCTACAATTCAAGATAGGAGATAAAGTAAAAATATTTTATACCAGTAAGAAAAGTAGGACGCAGCGAAAAACTACTTCTAAGGTGGTTTGGACCATATGAAATTTTGAGGAAATTAAATGAGGTAAACTACGAAGTTAGAAAGATAGGAAGTAAAAAGAAAGTAAAAGACACGGTTCACGTATGTAGGATGTTGCCGTATAATGATCCCTGGACTGAGGATTCACCAATTATTGATGAGGAAGCCGAAAAAGAGGACAATAATCAAGAGGACACAGAGGACGATAGTACAGAGGATACAGAAGATACAAATATACAGTTAGTTATACAAGAGGCAGAAAAAGAAAAACGTGATAAAGATAAGGGGCAATAAAACAGTAATAAAATTGAGAAAAATGAAAGTATACATAAAAAAGAGGGCGAGGACCTCGAAAGAAGACTATTAGCAATTTTGGGGAAAGACACTAATAAAATTGAGAGTAGTGAAGGTATGGACGAGAAAGCAGACGAGGACTTCGAAGGAAGACTGTTAGCGATTTTAGGGAAAAAATAATGACAATGCACAAAGTATCTACAACCCCAGGTGTCAATGATAAATACCTTTCATATTAGGGAAAATCATAATAAGACACTTAGGAGTGAGAAAAAACTAGCATAGAGTATATAGAAAAATATAAGATACATTTAAAATGGAAACAATATGTACTTAAAGTAGGAAATAGAGTACATAGATATCAGAATGGAAAATAGAGTACATAGATCTTGTATATACTTAGAGTAAAAAATAAAGCACATAGAAAAATATTAGAGAAGCAAACAGAGATATATTAGAAAGATGGAACTATAGAATGTGGAACGCGAGTGTTATTGACAACTATCTAAGACACTAGAGAAAGTCATAATAATAACATGAAGGCGTCCAAATAGATGATATAGAAAGTTAATATAGAGAAAAATGAAACTAGAAACGTTTAGTTAATATATGTGAATAATAAAGTATAAATGTAGAAATGAATCTTTAGTAAAGTTATAATGAGAACGCAATTGTTTTCGATTAATACCGTACAGGGAAAGTCATAGAAAAACATTTGAGCGTTTCAAGTGAGGAGAAACTAGGAGAATTAAGAAAAAAGAAGTTTAAAGGAAAACTAGCTTGTCGAGCTAATGAGAAAACATATAGGCATAGACTATATGTAAAACGGACTTAGGTAGTGATGAATATCTTATCGAGAAAATCACAACACTTAAGGGCCACGTAGCATTGAATGTTTAGAATATGTACATAAAAATCAGCTGATAGATTAAGAAATATACTAGATATAAATAGTGTAAAATAATGCATACATAAAGCCTAATCCATATAGGATATGAGATAAAAAAAAAGTATAAAATATGTCATATGGCAAACAATAATATACAAAGACATAATACATAATAAAATAATAAATGCCTCACAGACATATAATATAAATAACAAGACTATATGGAGCCAGTGCGAGGCAGGATCCGGAGAGATGGGAACCATATCTAAGACAATGAAGGCAGCGTCACGATGTCCAGAGAAAACAGGGGGGACCTAGAAAGAAAAAATGTTGTAAAGTAATGCAGTGAAAGAAATAAAGGCAGAACACGCCGTCCACACAAAATGGGCATATAGGAAAATTAAGACCCAGATAGGGGACAATTAAACAGTATAATAATATAATAATAATGGGAAAAATAGAAATATGCACAAGGAGGAAATACTCTTCTTAGATTCAATTTCCTGGAGATCGTACACTTCAGCTAGAGACAAGACGAAGATGACTAGATAAAAAAAAATGAATGGAAAATTTTAAAATGTATGGAGGAAGAAACAACAGCTTTATAAATGAAAATAAATAATTTAATTATGAGATAACTCACCTAAAGGAGCCTGCAAGTTACATATACCACAAAACCATTTCACGAAGCCTCGGTGAAGGACCTGAAAACTCACAGGTGCCATAGAGCTCACTGGTACCTCAGATGTCATCGGTCCTCACTAACGGTCAACACTGAGATTGGGGATGATAAATCCATCATAAACGCATCCTGAAGAGGGCATGGAAATAGTCTGTATGGAAGCGGCCACTCCCATACAGGGCAACAACACGCCAACTACAGCAGCACTCATCTCATGTCATTGTATCAACCACAACTGGGCGTTATCTATACCACACCTTAACCTAATGTTAAATAACGAATTGCTACAAACTATGACCTCAGAAATCAGGCAACGCCATCAAATAGTAATAAATGAACAAACAAAAGTCCTAGTATGATGATTATATGGAACACTATACTATCATTTACAGTAATATACATACTATTTCACAAACCCAAGCCAACACTACTCCTATTAACAACCCCTGTACATGCACTAGGTGCAGCAAATGAAATCATGCACGATATACTATTTAAAATAACCTATAGCATATTTCTAATATTCCTAATATATCTATTATTTAAATTATATAGGTACTTACGCAATACGACCAGTTCCACCGGCACAAATCACCCCCTAAACCACAAAGGATAGAAAATCAGAATTCAGACGGTAGCCTAAGTTGCATATTTCAAATTATTGCAGTTAGTCGACCCGAGCAATGGAACATCAACATGACCTGCATTTCATTTCAGTAGTATAAATACGTATCGTATCATATTATAATATTTAAAAATAATAGCTTAGCTGTAATTAAATTATCGTAATAGATAGGCTAAAATACGAATAGATATAGGACTGCCAGATATACGTATATATGAATAATCAAAAGAATTATTTTGAATTCTTTATACGAGGATGTACAACAAGTAATAAATAAGAATCTGAAATATGATGAAATATTGGTATAAATAATCCAAATCTAATAAAAAATAAAAACGAAAACGTCTTAATAACTAAAAATATATATAAATAGTAGGCCGCCTAAATCTGACCACAATGGTCATATATGGTTATTGTATTTGGCAACTAAAAAATTGATTGATTGTTATTAAATTAGTCATTAGTTAATTATTAAAACAAACCTTTCTTTTGTTCCATGTAAGCAAAAAGCACTGCGTCAAGCAACATACAGAGTCGACAACACTTCAAGACTAATACCGGGTGGTCAAAACTGAGCCACGACACGAAGTAGACAAGAAGTAAAATGAATGAACAAACTATTGCATCCAGCCAGAACGTCTTGGACTGAGTAGAGATCAGTACGGTCGGATTGTGATAGTGTTAATTTAAGGTTGAGTGCAAAATGTAAAAAATATATATATGTAGTAAGGGAATAGCATATCTGGTAATAAACTCCAGAGGCCGTCGTTTTCTGGAGGGAGGGCATGTGTCAACTAACATAAAATCATACAGTGGAAAGTTTGAACTTAACCTTGAATCGCAATTATAAATGTTAATTAAAGTATAAACTGTTATGATTAACCTTGTTGACAATTCAAAACAATACTCGAATTAGAGGTCAAAGTTTGGTATAAAAAGCTGTGCAGCAGCCCATACCGGCAGACTTTGATCTCCAGTGCGAGTTACCGAAAGGGAAAAGCCCCTCTGGTAGATCAAAGCTCTCACTTTTAAAAAAGACCTATCAGTGCGAATTACCGAACGGGAAAAGCCCCTCTGATCAGGCACGGTTAAAAAAGACCTATCAGTGCGAATTACCGAAAGGGAAAAGCCCCTCTGATCAGGCACGCCTTAAAAGTGAATCAGTGAAAATTAATAACGCCATAAGGCAAAGTGCTATTTAAATTAACTACATATAAAAAGTAAACTACGTAACTAAATATCCAGCCAGACCAAATAATCTATCCGCCCGTCAATCTAATTGTAACAGCCCTTCAGGCTAGCTCTCCCTCTCTCTCGCTGCTGTTCGTGGTTAACATTTTCGCGAGGAATATCCCAGGGGACTTACGAGATATGCATTCCCGAATATTTTGGTAATACTTACAACCTACTATACTCAACCTGAAGTTAATAAACCAAGCCTTTTTTACACCGAGTGTTTCTATCCATCTCTCCCAACTACCTATATCTGAGCTCCGTCTTCTGAAAGAGCACAGCGCAACTACTGCAACGAAGTCAGGTCCATAGGCAACAAGCGGTAGGAGCGTATATATGTGACAATATTTACTACTAGATTTGGTTTATACACAAAAAATGTATGATTAACAATCGCAGTTAGCACGAAGAAACTCGAACTTAACCAAGCCATGGTTGGAGTTAATGAATCGATATCACTTTGGTATACTTTTTATACGGAAAGGACATGCGTCCTGCGAAGTCGGTGGACCATCAATTTGAGTTCTGCATTCAGGCCGATTGTAGTGGACGAAACATGGTAATTTAATTTGCAAGTTAAAGTTTTGTCTATATTCAGCAGGGAGTTTTCCCCAAATACATAAAAGGGAATAACAATCAACGTATTTTGGGAAAAAGTCTATAGGCAGTGATTTTAATTCTTCGACGCTATAATCTTTTATATTTTTAGCACCAGAAAAACAAGTCTAACAAACAACTTGCCATCGTGAAAAGCTAGTCTATACTAAAAAATAAAACACAAAATACATGGTTGTATACATTTATTAAGCATCCATACTGCGGAGTTTATTTACATCCTCAACAATTGTATGTGGATTAATATGAATATACTCTGACATATAATAAGATAAGCCGGTAATATTTAAATTGCAATACTGTTTGATTATATCTAAACAATTATCTTCAGTCATACTAGACACTTTTACATATTTTAATACATCATCATAAAAAGTCCTTAAATCTAATTCCTTAAGTAATCTTAACTTAAAACATACTAAATCATAAATATTTAAATCTAACATCAAATTTGCATAAGGTTTATACATGTATTTAATATAGCTAGGGCAAAAGATATATAAGGCCCCTTTTCCTCCCTGATGCGGTATTTAACAGACTAAAAAATTTAATCGATTTTTGGATAATTTGTATGTATTGTATCTGTATTTTGAAACTTATTTTACATGATTAATTCCAAGTTGATATAATTTATTTATGAAATTTACCGATAGTATAAATTTAACACCACAAAAACACAAAATTTCACAAAGTCACAGGCCGGAGGTCATGAGTTGTGTTGCTTCGAGAGAACTGAGCTGAATTGTGTTCACATTAGGAAATTTTCCGAATTTATACCATCTCGATAAGTAATATTCGTAGGTGTGGTTGGTATCATTCGTTGGTTCGGTGAAGGAATAATTTATTCATAATATTAACCATAATCTTCGCTAACGCAGAAGAGAGATAATTTATTCAAAACATATTGTCGACATATTATTTAAATTACATCTGACCTTTAGCTTGGCTGGTAGATAAGAAATTGTTTGAATACATAATTTGATAAGAACTTTGCATCTACATTTTAATACAATGTAAGCTAGTTTTGCAAATCGTTTTTGTTTAAAAAAAATTAGATTTTTATAGACTGACTAGAAACACGTATTTTCATACACATTTTTATTTTGTTGCTTAAATAAATGCTACTGACCACAAATAACTGTGATTATGTTAACTGAATTTTATGTAATTTTAAGAGATTGGGTAAATGTATACGGTGTGTATTTTCAAATGGCGTTTTATTTGGTTTGAAGTTAATGTATTTCCTATACATTTTCGGACCGTTATCTATATGATGTAAATATTGGCGTATGTTAGTATAGAGTAGGCTAAACTCGCCCCTAAGACTACCTGCCTTAGTAGTGGTTAGGTCTCTTTGGCATGATGATGATATCACATTAGATATGGGGTAGATGGAGTAGGTCACGTGGATGATGCTTGTCATATGTCATCTGTCAAACGTCACTTGTTAAATGTCAAGTGCGTGGTGCCGCGCCTTAATAATGGCGTAGCCCACGTGGGCGATTTTTGCTACTGCGCATCTCTCCACGCAGTGGAGGTTGCAGAACATAGATACTATACCTACTTATATGTTGTAAATCAGTTTTATAAAACCAAACCTGCCATCGTTAATCTTGTCGTAGGTTTGTTTGGTTATGGGAAATATAAAATATATCTTGAGATAGAGAACGACAGCAACACGATAGGGAACATCTAAATTCGTACTTTTGACAACAGGTAGTAAGTAATCCAATATATATTTTGTCATCTCGTTTCAGAGCTACCCGGACGAGGGTCACCAGCTGACCGGCGTCCTCGAGCACGTCTACAGCTCAATGCAGAACTACTTCGAAGAGTGCCTTAAGCTCGACACTGAAGAGCGCGAACCGCCCGTAACGGAGGACACCTGAAACTGGCTGCAACACCTGCTGCCCTACCACAGTCACGTGACGGCCTTCAGGAGATTCTTCAACGGCAGCGAGGATGCTGCGCTGACGTAGCGATGCGCCTTGAGGAAAAGACAAGAAGTGTGTCGGTCCTTCGCACAGTTCGATGTCGCTCATAAATCGGATTTATTCAAAAGTTGCACGTAGGGGTATTAAAGAAGTTTTGAAATTTGTATTTTTAATTGTTTTGCATTACAAGATCAAACATATTCTAACTGTTAGCTCATTGCAAGATGTTCTTCGAGCATTATAATATTAGAAAGCCTTAGCTGTTGAATGATTGCATCACAAAAATGTATAGATCATCTCCAAATAATTTTGCATTACTAAGTATTTGAGCGCTTTCATATCGATTATAGTCTTGCAAAAAGTTACCAGATAATTAGAAAAATCACCTTATTCCGGTGCCTTTTACCCTAGGTGTAATGTCAAAAAACTACTCGATAATTGTATATATCTAAATGCGCATCAACCACTGGTCAAATAGTCCCGGCAAAACAATTTTAACTTATTTTAATTATAATTAGTGCCGCATTATTCCATTGATCTACTTTCAGGTGTTAACTGTTTTTCTTTGGATTAACATCAACAAACATCCCATTTGCTCATGTTTTGCTATCCACTATAGAACTCATAAAAAATGTATTTGGTTGTGTCTCGAGTGTCCGTACTGGAATTAGTGAAGTTAACGAAATCAAATTCTTTGATAAATGCACAACGATATCCTAAATAGTTTGGAAATCAATCTATTGTCGTATAAACCTTCTACACTAATAATATATTTGGTGCTATTAAATAAACTCAATTGTAATAGAGCATCTTGTCATTTGGTTGTTTGTAAAAATACGCTAATACAAGGAGGTAATCGGGCAGGTATCTAAAGAAAGAGATCACAAAGCATTTACCATAGCACCAAACAAGCATCTCTGAATTTCACTGCAATCTTCATCGGGATAACTCCAGATACTTCAAATATGAAAATTTGGTCCACAGATTGCAAATTATTTGACTCTTCTTTTCTTGTAGAATCTTCCTCTTAAAACCGTAGGTCTGGATTTATTTAAAGTGCCATTTTTCCAGCATTAATCATTAATTCAACTTTGATTTGATAAAAAATTTATCTGAAGAAGACCAAAGAGCACAGGTTCATTATAATCGTCAAGAGAACAGATGTATGTTTATGCTTCCTTGTTTCATAAAAAATAGTTTTTTAATTTTCCAGAACATTTTGCTGTAGAAGATTGCATACAAAATTATAAATTTCTGGTAAATTATTTGCAGTCTTTCGGATAACACTGAAGGCCTAGGAAACACATTAAAAACGTTATAAGTAAATATTTGCATGCAGAGGGATGTTTAATGTAAATATGTATTATAGGAGTTGTCGTGTAGGAAAGAAAGTTGTAAGTGAATAACACCCTTTTAACTTACTGATTTAAGTTTCATTTAAATACACCTCAAATGTTTGACTTGTGAGTCAAAAAAATGAAATACTGTTTAGTAAAAATCATGGATACATAAAAATTTTAAAAATATTTCAAATAACACATCATTGTAATAAAACAACGTCAATCTTAACACTAATACAATTAAATCGTTATAACCATTCTATAATTTAAGAGATTTCAGTGTTTTCGAAATAAAATCTATACCTTGAAAAGCTCTGAAAGTTATTGGATAAGGGGAAAACGTTAACCGGCTATAACACCTTACTAGCTTATGAGATATATTGTAACGAAAATAGAGCCCCGAAAGTAGGGCGCCATTTTGTAACGAATTGAACAGATGGGCGTCACTTTATAATGAAATACTGGCTCAGTCGCCAATTTGTAAGGATAAATTTAGTTGGACACTAATTTGTAGCGAAAGTTAATTTATTTAATTTAATTAAGTATGAGATTCGTTTTTTCTGAGGGGGAGAGTTGTGTCGTTTATTAATTATATTTTTGGGCGCCAGAGTTCCTAGGGACAATGCAAACTGAGTATAAACACTTAAAGATCAATAAACATAAAGATAAGAATATCAAAAATTTGTCCTTATAATTCGTCTCACAGATCTCGATCTTTCGATAAAATAAACAAAGGAAATTTAAAACAATAATATATTAATTTTACAATTAGTTTACAAATATGAGTGGTGAAATTTGAAAAATTTAAATCTATATAATCAGATGTAAATATAAGTTATGAAATTGTTTGAAATATAGTTTTTTTGAATAAACTGACTAGCAATGAGAATGAAAATTAAAAGATTAAAAAAATAATAATAAAAGAATTAGGCGAATTCACTGGTCTTTGCAAACAACCTATCTTCTGATTGGCTAATACTTAGCTCGTCCAGCTATTCTGTAACCATGTGATCGTATCGTGACCTCTACTGTAACCGCTTCTGCCTATTCCCAAATTCAATTGAATTGCGGTGATCTAGGACTTACTGGTTATCCTGGTATCGGCTCCCTCTACAGGTCTGCTACAGCCATGTAGACGAACACCTGCTACTTCCTTCTTCCGCCAACGCATTTTACATGCAAAAATTAATGACCTAATCTTAGACCAATGTATAGCGCTAATTAAAAAATTATTCAGGGAAATATCCTGGGGGCCTCAGTTAGACTATTACACAGGAGGAAGTATTCAACAATTTGAAAATTTACTGGTTAAAGCAAGTATAATCAAAAACTTAAATTACAATTTTAAGTTGAGCAAAAATTACAAGTAACTACTGTTAAGCAAAAATTATAAATAACTACTGTTACTCAAGATATTCTTTTTCTTTACTTTAATATATAAAATTCAAAACAAAATGATGGAACTACGTTCCAAACAGTGGCTCTCCGCAAATTTAAATAAAAGATAACTTGAATTTAATGATAAACAGAAAAATAGAAGTACAACCTCTCTATAAACGAATCTTATAACTCCAAATAAGTAATATCTATTACTTTTTTTATGGCCCTTGGCACATATACGATAATTGAGCGTAATTACACCTCAATTAATTCAAGACAAAGATAAGGTACTCACTATCTCGCATTGAGATAGAAATTTAGATAAAAGATAAGGAAAAAACTAGGTAAATTTACACATGTGAGCTGAACCTCTCATAAATGCAAATTAATTTCGATACATCAGTTTTGAGACGCGACAGGGCAAGTGCTAATAATTATACTTGATGTTACAAATGAACTGAAATTTTAATGAAATAAGTCTGAAAAGAAAAACTATTAAAACCAACAATACTATGAGGGAAAATTCAGAGAAATTCTACCAAAACTTCAATTTACTACCTTTACAGGAATATATAGAACTTATTTCAAAAATTCCCCAAATAATACTGCTTAATTTAAATGGAAATACGTAAAACAATGTGCGTGACCGCTAAACGATGAAATAATTACGTTCTCTGTAAATTTAGACTAAACCATTATCAAATTACATGAATTTGTCTAATGAAATACGCAATTATCCACCAACAAATCGGTATCTTAACCCAACGGTCACTACAAAAAAATTAAGATTATTGTTCAAGATCAAACACTAGTACTCACCCGGTCAAGCGTCGCCACAAAGATAAAACGACCTTCCTTTCAAAATTCATGACGTTCAACAAATTATGATTTTCGATGTTTTAATTGGATAGTTTATATCATGTGACTACCACTATAGGGCACACGGCGACAAACCGAAGAAATTTTCAATATATACCAAATATAGTAATCTATAGTAGATTAAATTCATAAATTGTAGGTATTAAATAGCGTACTACGCTTTCCAATTACCAACTACATGAGATAAGCCCGTTTCCGAATAGATGTCACTATTCAAAATAGAAATCTACAGCGACACGAATCCACAAATTGAAGGTATACACCAGCGTACCTGTATTTCTTAAATAGTTAGTTGCACGAAATATACCCATTCACGAATAGATGTCACTGGCGATTCATATACCAAATATCGAAAATGATTGGTAATTAAACTGAATTTAGTGGAGCGGAATAAACTTATATTCCGTTACAATATTAATTAAATAATGTTTTGGAAAATTCAAGAATATATTAAAATATTTATAAAAAATAGTTCTGTATACCTGAATGCTAAATAACTCTTCCATTTATTAAAGAACTCTAGCTCCCAAACTTAATACTTTCCACCTGCTTCCAAAAGAATTCTCTCCTCTTCTCAGCCATCATTTGTCAACTTCTGAACAAGGGCCTCTTTTCATTTGTTTCCACGCTGTTCTGTCTTTTGCCGTATGATACCATCTCCCCCGCTATTCTCTTAATATAGTCCAACCATTTCCTCTGTAGCCTGTCGACACTCGTCTGTGTTTGTCGTGGTCTCTAGAGTACCAGTCTAGATACTCGTCTGTCCACACTCTAACCACACGTCCCACCCGCTTCCATTTAAGATCAGCGACTCGCTGTATTACGTCCACTACATTCGTTCTTCTTCTTATTTCTTCATTGCGAACTTTATCTCGTAAACTGATGCCGAGCATGACCCCTTCCATGGCCCTCTGCGTTGCCCTGAGGTTGTTGGTATACTTTTTGATCAAATCCATTGCTTCAAGACCATATGTTGTAATAGGCAAGATTCATGTGTTGAGGAATTTTTGTTTGAGGTTTATAGGGATGTCAGGGTTTATAACTATATGATTCAATTTTCCAAATGCTATCCATGGTAATTTGATTTTTCGATTCACGACCGCCGATTCTTTTTCCTTTCCCATTCTAGTGACATGGTCAAGATATATATTCATCAACTTTATCCAAAGTTTTGTCTTCTATCCTTATATTTTCCTCATTATTTATGTTTTTGATAAATTCTTTCTCAATCCGAGGCTATTAGCAGCGGTTAGTTGTTTTAGCATGTTTTTAAGCTCTTGAATATCTGAGCTAATTAGCACAATATCGTCGGCAAAGTGTAAATGATTTAAATAGGTGCTATCACCTTCATTTCCCAACGGTATCTTAAAAACGTCCTTCAAGGCCAAAGTAATAACTTTTGGGGATATGGGGTCATCCTGGCGGACTCCCATGTTAACTGAAATTATTTTCGGTTGTCAAATCTTCCATAATTTTTACATGAAAAGTAGAATTTTTGTAGATATCCTTAAAAAAGGTAGAGTATCTTGAATCAATATTTACTCTGTCCATCGCTCGCAGGACAGCCCATGTTTCGACAGAGTCAAATGTCTTATGAAAGTCTATGAAGGCCAAGTGAAGTGGTTTGTTATATTCTGTCGTCTTCTCTATTAGAATTCTAATGGTCGAAATACTGCTTGCTTCACTGATTGATAGGCATCTAGTTTGCTTGTCAATCGGATTGATATAACCTTTGTTAGTATTTTATAAAGGTGGGACAGTAGGCGGATAGGTCGATAATTTTCGATGTCCGTGATATCGCCCTTTTTAAAAAGCAGGATGACTTCTGAGTTGTGCCATGTTTCGCGGATGTTTCCTTCCAGTAAACATTTATTAAATAGTGTCTGTAGAATTTGTTCTATGAATTCTCAGTCCATTTTCAGCATTTCACAGGTTATTTTGTCTTCACCAGGTGATTTGCGGTTCTTCATTTGTCTTAGCGCCTCTCGTATTTCCCCTCTGGTTATATCCTGACAGAATTATATATAATTTCTATTTCAGTGTTATGGATAAAGCTCCATTTTAGTGCATTTTGCCGAATGTTTTAGACCCCAATATAGAATTATATATATTTAAGTTTTGCTTCAAAACCATCTTGAACATACCGTTTTGTGGCGAAGGTTGCCTGAATTTGAAGGCCTTTCACATAAAACTAAAGATCTCGATATATTATTAAAAATATTTTGAGTAGAGCATTAGGACATATTTTAGGGAACGTGTATACCGGATATAGCGCAGTGGGAGAAACGTTACCGGCAATAACTCTCTACTAGTATACAATTAAAAATGTAAGTAAGCTTGAAATATCAAATATATATCTATAAAATTGTAAGAAATATTTCAAATAAATAAATAATATGTTTTTCGGCGACAAAATCGGTTACGTGACAAAGCAACATCAATATTAACACTTTTATTGTTTTGTTCTAATCGCTGTGAAGGCAAAACAGGTAAAATACCTGTCTTACAAAAAATTTATATTTTTTTATTTTACTTCATGACCACCTTGAGCATTCTGTCGCAGGATATTGCGTACAGAATTATAAATTTCTGGTAGTCGGATAAAACTGAAGATCTAGTGAAACAACCCATACCCGGGGCATGCATTTGCATGTCAGAAGTAAAGGCGTAGCTGTGGTCTTCATAGATTATTTAATCCACTTGTTGATAGCGCTTGCGCAAATGGTTGGTTAGGACCCAAAATTACGTTCCGTTGTAGTAGTTGCTATAGAGTTTGATACACGCTTCTTTCCTATTAAATCGATAATGAGCTACCCTACTAGGTTCACTTTCCTCTGTCGCTTATCTTGGCACTAATAAATTTTGATTATTATGATTATCTTGGCTTAAATAAATTACTATTATATAATTATCTTACATATACGGTATCACCAAGAGCTGCGCTCCCTTATTTTGTATGGCAAGTTTTACTTAGTCTTACATATTATCCTGTCTCACCTTATTCCGATAAATTTGAGATCAACTAGAAAAACATTTTAGGGTAAATCCCTGGTCAATTCTAAATTAAACAAATAAATCTAACTACAAACTTGCTTTAAATCATTTGTGCTCTTCTTTTCGTAAAAAGCCCTAACTGTCGCCAATCTGTCTACAATTTATTGCATCTAACGGTATTTCTCGTGCCAGATGTCTTCTTGGCAAAGAGATTTACAACTTTAGTCTATTAGCTGGCACTCGAAGTAATAGAAAGAAAAGTCTGTTTTGTTTTTGTTAGTAATCCGTTGGTTTTATGACTTAGTTAAATTCCCTACTGCCTGAATTTGATTTCATTTAAACTCGAAATTTTTACTTATTGATTATATAACGAACAAATTAGAGTCATGCCTTATTTGAAGAGATTTTAACGATTTACGGTCATCCGAGTCTAGTCGAAATTTTACCTGCCCTTCGCGACAAGAAAATAGGATCGAGCCCTTATGTACCTGCCACAGAATATAGAGTTATGTAAAATTAAAATAATGAATGTATAATTATTGCGTAATAGAATTGGTTCTCACCTGGAATAGTACACATGGAAACGTTGTTTTTGTCCATTTCTCCTTCAGATTGGGTGGTTGAATGACTTTGTGTGGATCGCGGTATTTTTACTTACGAACTTTAGATCATGATATTGGCTAAGCTTTGAGCTCTCAATTAATGATACCTGTAGATCTATGGACACGCCCTGTACGTCGTCCACGAGACACATCACACGTCTATATTTGCAGCTACGAATTAAGTCACTCTATATGAAATTTATGCGCCCCGTATCATCCACCGAGCGTTGTCCAACTCTACGGACACTAGTCCCAGCTAGATTTTGAAGTACATGTATCCACATGGCAGCCCCTGCATCAGCCGTTCTACGTCGTTCACGAGACGCCACATAGAGACATGTATAAGGTCAGAGAGATATTCGTGGAATCGCTGTTCGTTAAACCACGGACTATGAAATTTGTGACCCCTGTATCATCCGATGAGCGTTGTCCAAGGCTCATAATTTTCTCAGAGATCAAACTCTCCACGATCCCGTAAGAATCTGCCAGACTCTTTAGTTACCTAAGCTTTGAACTCTCGATTCACAATCTCCCGCGACTTCGCGAGCCGCTTTTATAAGTTTCTGGGCTACGTGCTGTAACCCTTACCGCGTCTCCCTCACATGCATTTGGCTGATTTATTCATGGCAATGATTTAAATTCGGATTATTTTTGTTTCTTTCTTTAATTAGGCAATGCAGAATTAAAAAATAAGTAGCAAAATAAAATAGGCTTAAAAAATATATATTGAAAATTAGAAAAAAATATGCAGGATAGGGCTATTTCACTAGGAATTATATTAAAAATATTTTAAGCGGGACTTAGGAAAACGAATTTTTAGTAAACGTGTACATGGAATGTCGGGAAGAAGGTTGTCCGGGATTAATACCCCACTAACTTATTCATTTAGTTCTTATTTATATTAGCCTCAAATGCCTGGCTTTTGAGTCAAATAAATGAAATATTGGTTAGGAAAAACCATGGTCCTGTAAAAATTTAACAACTTTTTCAAGTAAATAAATAATATTATTTTTGTCGACTAACTTATCAGTGTAATCGAGTAACGTTAATCCTAATACTTCTACAAAAAATCTGTTTTTAAAGCACATCAGTCTACACCTTTAAAAATAATTGCTAAAAAATTAAAAAAAAATTGAGTAGGGACAGAAAGTTGGCCGGCTTTTACACCCTACCTGGTTATAAACTTAAAATTTTTAAAAAGCCAAACGAAATATGTAGAAAAATCCAAGAATATGTAAAAATGTTCAAAAAATATTTTTTCTACTACCGTGCGTAAAATACTCACTTTACGCACTCTCTAAGATTCGTAAAATAGGCCTTTTTAATGTGCAGTGCGTAAAGTAAGGTATTTTACGCACTAGTGCGTAAAGTAAAGCTGACATATTTTTTGACGTTTACTGACATATTTTTTGACGCACTAGTGCGTAAAATAATTTATTTTACGCAGTAGTGCGTATAGTAATATAACATTATTTTTATTTTTTCATATATTTTTCGATAGTACAAAAAATTTTGTATGCTACTCATGTGTAAAGTACCATTTTTTTATTCATGGGATTCCCATTTATAAAAAAGATTCACTTTACACACTTGTTGCATAAATAACTATTAATGGGCCCGAATGCTAAAAAGCTATGCAATCGATATTTCACATTATAAGCTGAAATATGTCGATTTTTTGGAAAAAATGTGTGCGCTTAAGAAATATTACAATAGATTTCAAATTGTTATTTTAATACTACAAACTCTAAGTAGAACTTTAGGAAAGGGATTTTTAGTAGGTGCATATCGGATAGGGGGAGAAAGGTGGACGGCCGTAACTACCTACTAGCCTATACATTTAATTTCTTTAAGTAAGCGTTAAATGTATCACTTGTGAGTTAAATGAAAAATACTGTTTAGGAGCAATCATGGATGTATAGAAATGGAAAGAATGTTTCAAATAAATAAATAATAATTTGTTTATCGACAAACTCATCAATATGCCAGAGCAACGTTTGATTGCATGTAAAATGAAAAATATATGGTCTTTCCGATTCAAAGTAGAGCTAAAAAATTGTTAAAAATATTTCAAATATATAAATAATATCTCTATTGCCGACGAACCAATCAACCCAAACTAAACCAACAAATCTATTACAACTTTCTGTTATTTAATGTAGGTGAAATGCGGGAGTTGCCGCACTTTTTGAAAAGTTGCGGTGATGTTTGTAATTTCGAACATTTCTTTTTCAAAATGAATCAATACACACTGCTTTAAAATGTATTAAAATACAAAACTTAAATTCTAAGAAAACAAAAACATAGCAAAAAAGAATTCTAATGTCGGCATCTCTCCCACACTACTGTGAGAGATGGTGTGTAGAAAAAGCAGAGATGCCGCAGTTTCTAAAAACGTCTAAATTTTTTTTCTTAAGTCGAGTCTAGTATAGTTTGCCAAGTGAAAGAACCTGGACGGAAAGAATGCGGGCAAAAAATATCCTCGCATATTTAGATGCTGCCACATTTTTTTCCCAATAATCCTAATTTATTTTCTGTCTAGTTTCCTATAGTGAATTTACATATTTAAGTTTCCTACTTGAATACTTAATTTTGTTATTTTCCTTAATACTACTGTCTTCTATTATTTACTATTTTATTTACACAGGGAAATACGGAATAAGTATACTATAATATTTATAATGTTTATATTTTATTCGCCTTCAAGCTATTTAAAATACGCGACAATAGGCAACAGTGCGACGTTTACTTGATTTTTAGCTGGGAGGCAGTTTCGTGATTATTCGCAGGATATATTAAATACACTTTGACCCTAGGCCAACACCTAATTTTTTTTTACATATTTTAAAATTTCGGCAGCGACTTGCTTTAGCCATTGGCGTGGAAATTGTCGATGCCGAACTGTGTGGTTATTTATATTACTTGGTTTGTAGGGTCTGGTGATATATAGGTTTTGTCGATTTTGAAAAATCTCTTTGTTCACTAGAAAGGGGGTGTCCTATATAGTAGTTTAAGCCAAAAAAGTCGGAAGATCCGCTACATTTGAACCGAAAAAATGCCCTCAAAGTTCGAGTTTTGACACAAATTTTCAGCACCACTTCACAAAAGCACTAAAATTTCAGACAAAACACATCTGAAAATCAATTGTCGGGTGAAAATATTAACTAGGATACATTTGCGTCGAACGAGAGACCTCCGTTTTGTTCCGGTCCTAATCTAAAGCGACTCATAGCCATAGCCCCATTAAACAAAATTAAATTTTACTTGTAAATATCCATCCTCCTTTTTACTGTCAACTGTCAACTGTCACAATAGCCAAAACAAAGATTTTTAAGAAGGCACACTGTTGCCAGACGTTTACTGTAGTCTCGTTAGCAAAATTCATTAGAAAAATGGTGCGCTATAAGCGCAGCTTATTCACTACCAGTTTTCACATCTTGCGGTGGCATCCTTTGATTCGGGAAGGTCAATAACCAAGTTTTGCAAATTTTAGAAGAGGGTCATGACTTAATATTGTTTTAAACGCCTGGGCATCTGAATAATACTTTTGACAGTTCGTTTAATTTAAAATATGCTTTTTCTACTAGCGTGCGTAAAGTACTCACTTTACGCACTCTCTAAGATTCGTAAAATAGGCTTTTTTAATGTGCAGTGCGTAAAATAAGTTATTTTACGCACTAGTGCGTAAAGTAAACCTGATATATTTTTTGACAATTAGGGCAATGCGTAAAATAATATATTTTACGCACGAGTGTGTAAAATAATTTATTTTACGCACTAGTGCGTAAAGTAATTTAATATTATTTTTATTTTTTTATATATTTTTCGGTAATAGAAAAAATTTTGTATGCTACTCATGTGTAAAGTACCCTTTTTTTATTCAATTTCAATTAATTTTTTTTTATCAATATTCCCATTCATAAAAAAAGGTTCACTTTACACACTTGTTGCATAAATAACTATTTTATCGTCTAAAATCCGTTTAAAAACGATTTTAAAACGCACAGTTGTATAATAATCTGAAATTTCCGAACCTCTCAGGGCGATAGCCGAGGCTTCGGACGAATTTGTCATGTATTTTGAAGCAAAAATTCATTTTAAATTCAACTGTGGAACTGAA
>MU185263.1:108250-145472 GCA_016904865.1 Pissodes strobi | reverse complement strand
GGCGCAGTGCCCGACACTCCAACTTTCCGATTTCGATAGAGTTGACTAGCTGGTAATGAATATAAGCTGTGCTATAAGTGTCTCTACTCTTTTTTTTTATTTAGGTGAATGATTTTTTTATTGCAGTGGCACATCCTATATTGCTCGACGAGCGGTGTGTGTGCGAAGATGTTGATTGACACGGTTCTTGAATAGTTAGTTTGGGGAACAGATGTCCTGGGAGCATATTCGCATGTAACAGGCAAGATGTCCATTCGGCAATGCCGATCGTTTCTTCATATGTGACGTGCACGATAGCATTTAGTCAGATGTCGTGACTGTTACATAGAATCAACAAATAAGTCTTCAATTATTTTAACACTTCATGCATGGCCTTCCGCTCGCTTCGCTCGCTACGACGGCTCAACGAACAGAAACTAACCAAGTGCTAACCAAAACTAACCCAAAATAAAAAAAAAATAAAACAAAAATTTTGGGTTAGTTTTGGTTAGCACCTGGTTAGTTTCTATTTGTTGAGCCCCCGTATAGGGAGCGAAGCGAGCGGAGGGCCATGCATTAGGTGTTTAAATAATTGAAGACTTATTTGTTGATTCTATGTAACAGTCACGACATCCGACTAAATGCTATCGTGCACTTCACATGAAGAAACGTTCGGCATAGTCGAATGGATACCTTGCTTGTTACATCCGAATATGCGTCCTGGGAGTGAGTTCAACAGTGATGCAGTGCGCCAGACAAAGGAGTTCTTCTAAAGCGATGTTCTAGGTGTTTTCAGTTGTACGACAAACCGGTGCGCTCTTGCCGTCTATCGTGACTGTCTGACAGGCGTTGTCAGGGGCGGGATAAGGCGTACCAAATCCTGGGAACATCTGCCGTAAAAGTATCTGTAAAACAGGGATTTCTCGGTCACATGTTTGCGATGTTTCAGACTCTCCAGATTCCGGGTCAACTCCGGGTCACCGACGAGACGCACAACTCTCTTCTGAACGGAATCCACTAGCTTTAGGGTGTGCTCTGGCGTGGCACCCCAGATGTGTGAGCAATATTCTAAGCACGGTCTTATTTGCGCTTTGTAAAGCAAGAGCAACTGCTGCGGTGTATACATTTTTTGTTGCGAAATAGCGTACCAAGCTGCTGGGAGGCTGATTTTGCGACGTTAGCAACGTGGTCATGTCAGGACATATTGCTGTTGACCGAGACCCCCAGTAGTCCGATTGAATGAAGAGGAAGGGATGGTCGATCCTGCCATAATGATATCATTGCCCGCCGTATGGTAAACGTGGCTGCTTGGATGATTGTTCAATGTGCATTTGCATTCATTCACTTAAATAAAAGAGACACTCATTCGATTACACTATTCGTATGTATATATTCGTCAAATATTTCACTTCCTACATGGCCCTCCGCTCGCTCCGGGGGCGTAACCAAACAAACCTAACCCAAACTAACCCAAGACATTCCCAAATGAGGAAAAACAAAGTAAAAAATATTTGCATTTTCGACTGACAAATTTCAATTTTTTTTAATTTCCGGCATGCCTTGGGTTAGTTTGGGTTAGTTTTGTTTGATTGCGCCCCCGAAGCGAGCGGAGGGTGATGCGTGAAGTGGAATATTAAATATACTTAAATAGTAAACAACACTGTTATTCCCCATAAGAAAATGTGCAACTTTTGGAAACACTGTGCCAGGCCCCCGGTGTCGGTTACTAAAATTTCATTATTTTCACGTTACAATTTCAGTATTTTCACGTTACACCTGGGAAAGTCGTAGTGGAAGTTTGCGTTTCTAGGGCAATTTAGGCTCAAAGCGCGGATATTTTTTCAGCTCAAATGTGGCGAATCCTCCGATTTTTTTGGCTTAAGCTACTCTATAGGACACCCCTTTTCTAGCGACAAAAAAGAATATTTGTAAAATCGACACAACCTATATATCATCAGACCCTTAATTTGATGATATCTTTGAAGATTTTTAACCTTTCTTATATTTTTCTTACATTTGGTGATTATTATACGAGGTTAACTAATTTTTATATATTTCGGATAACTCTCTTAACTGAACTCTCTAAATTAAAATTTTTATTACATAATAATTCCGAACGTTCTATAGAGACGGTTTTGGAACATACTTGCTTCAATATTGCCTAACTTTTAATACAAAAATTGAATGCTAGAGAATTTATATAAATTAGCTACGATAAAGCGATTTTTTTCCAAATTAAGCGACGTCATCAATGACGTAAATACAAAACCTTCGGGAAACGAACTGTACTTATTACTACAACATATTTATGTAATACATACAACAAATAATATCATAGAATACTATCCTTATTATAAAAATGAGATATTATTATATGACATATTTTGTACTATAAGACTGTAATATAAAAAAAACTGTAATTAATTTTAACGTCTTAAACTAATCAATATTATCAATAATAATATGGTAAGAATAACCTCGTGCGCCTATGGGAAGGCAAGATTTTTTACGTGCTAGTCCTCTACCCCCTTCAATCGTTGTTAAGGTTCACTCGCTTGGCGCACTATACAAATGTTATAAACTTAACTTTAAGCATTTAAGGCACTGCACCCAATTCACTTCTTTAGTTGCCGTTGCGTAAACCTCGAAGCATTCCACCCAGCATTTTTCCTTTTTGCCAGAGACTCATACTCGTCATTCCATTGGTTTTTTTACTGGCTCTTCCTCTGTTTTTTTTTGTAATTCTTCTGGTATTTTAGTTTCTTTTTCTTTTCTTCCGCCTTGGTTGTCTTAGGTTTGTCAAGGCGAAGGGTTCGCCTTTGTCTTTATGTTTTCGGATGATGTTAACACAGTTGCGCTTTGCTTGAACATTTGTTTGACGGATACAGTTATTCCAGCAAAAATTTTGAAGGAGTAATTTTTGGACCGTCGGCGTCGCCGTCGTCTCCCCCACTACATGTGTGAATAGAACTTGCAGAGCTTGTGGAGGATAATGCTGGAACGGTTAGCATCTCTACAGTGGCTGTGGCTGAATCTATTATAGAATAAAAGTGATTCGGAATTGAATTTGGATCAACATGATATATCCCTGTTGCCTTGAAACCGTTAATGGCTGTTGCCACAGATGCTGATCTTAACCAAGCTTTTTCAATTATTAATGTACCGGCTTGATATCTCGTGAGGTTTCTGCTGGCGGTGTGTTTCATCCATAACAGAGCTTCTTGGTTAAAATACATTTTGGCTTAAAAAAGCGTCGGTTTAGTGGCAGAAAAGCCTGCATGCAGTAACTTGGTAAACACAAAACAACCATATCGTTATCGTCAGCCACTTGCAGCATACCGCCATCTGTACTGTGTGAAGTGTGGTCATCCAGGAGTAATAGACACTTTCCGAATGGCTTATTGGGAATAAACTGCTCTTTTAACCATTTAAAAAATTATTTAGAATTTATGAAGGATGGGTTTTTGTTCATATAAACTTTGGATTCACCTGCAATCCATCTGAAAATTCAGCCTTTTGGTTTACACCTTTGGGCGGAATAAACTGGCCGCCTGCACAACAACAAGCAACAGCAGTGACATCATCCCCTGGCTCTTTAGATGTTAATACATGGACATCTTTTGCATCTTTAGTTGTTAGGTTTGACCTGTCTCATTCATATTAAAAATATGAGACGGTTTATCCAATAGATCATTTTCGGTTAAGGTATTAGTCAAAAGTTGAAAAAAAAATTGAAGTTTCTTCTTTGTTCATTCCTCGAGCTCTTGGTAATGACAGCTCTTCAGCTTGCCTTACGATTCGGAGTTCTATTTCAAAAATGATGAAAGCCAAGAATAACCGGCCATGCCGCTGTTTTCTGAAAATTTGTGTTTTAATTTTAGTTTCTCAGCAAAGCTGCAATCGTGCCGTCGAACTGTATTTCTATCAGGAGCAAATCAAGCAGCTGCCAATCGTTCGATCTGAGTAACCAACCGTTTTTCATTTTCATTCCTTAGAACTAGAACACATCTGAAAATAAATTATGACATTTCTGACGTAAAATTTAAAAAATCACTTATCTTCTGGTTTGAGACTGCCTTTTCGAAGTTTAAAGGGTTGGTGACAGATGATAACGCCTATGAGCTTCTCTCTTAGATAACTCACTGTAACTAACTTTATTAATGGCTTTTTGCAATTGGTCATCGGTCCACAATTCCCTAGGGCGCGCACTTGCCTTTTTTGATGTTCTCGTTGCATTTTTCTAATAAAAATGTAATTTAATTTAATAAAAGTCATGGGGAAATAATAGTCTTAAAAAATAGCAAGCGGCGCCTCTCCTTCCTGAAAATGCTAGGAGAGATGCCGCACCCGCGGCTCACCAAGGTCACAAATTTTATTTGACCAAAATATGGCATGAAATAAAAGAACCAGACTTATTAGAATAGTACTTAAAATTTTGCAAAGAAAATTTAACCTTACCTTCGTAAATTCGAGGATGTCAAGGGATATTTTTAAAAACAAACACGTCCGATGTCACAACCGTTCATTAAACTCGGCTCTCAAGCAACGCAAAACTAATATTCAAAACTACCTATACTTCTCTTGAGGCCCATATTACGGATATAAAAACTTATCTTTTAACTCGAAAATCACCTAACGCTCTTCAAGCAAGATTATTCACTATAAAACAAAACAATAAATCTGTTGAGCAATTTGGTAAAGAACTGGAAGATCTTTTGGTTGATCTAACGATGGCGCAGGGAACCGACGGACGACCCTGATATTTATAATATGATAAGGTCTATTATTGAAAAATCAGCCATTAAAAGGTTCGGAAATGGTCTTAGGAACCAAAGACTTGATATCATCTCATCAAGAAATTTCGAATTTTTAAAAGATGTTATGAGAGACACAAGATGAGTAAAATTCATTCAAAAACGATGGAAACCAAGTTTTTAATATAAATCATAGGGGTAGAGGAATCTTTAATCGAAATTTTTATAGGGGTTTTAATAGAGCCGGGCTTCAAGGCAATTTAATAATAGCATCTTTAATATCAATAACTATGTTAATTTAAACGATCAACTCTCATTATGAGTATGCTTGGTTGCCAACTTTATGGCGTAATCACCGAAATACATCAAAAGCGGCGTCTCTCCCGCCCCGGAAACTCTCCTGCATTTACTACTTACAAACCACAACAAGGGGGAAAAGGGTGGCTGGCTGAAACCTTCTACTACCTAAATTTAAAGTACTTAAATACATTCAACCTACGGGTTAACTGAATGAAATAATGTTTACGAAAAACCCTGAATGTATAAAAATGATTTCATCATACCTTAATGCTTAACCGCTGCTCAATCAATATGTATATGTTACTATTTAAAATGTATCCGATTTCTGAGAGAATCTATGCATGAACTAACCCACAGCGATTATACGAATACCCTAATCTTTTCTGTTTAGTTTCAAAAGCCAGATATTAATACATTTCCAATAAAAAACCTGTTTGACCAGTGGTTAGATGGTAGTTGTACAGACAACGAGGTGCGTTACAAAATCTTTACGTAAAATCAAAATCAACAATATCCAATAATATACCGATCTACTCTTAAGAGTTAAAACCAAATAATTGGAAAGAAAAAGGATCTGCTGAAGCGTTTCGAAAATATCAGATGTAAATTACGATAAACGATTTAGCTTTAGAGTGACAGTGTCTAGTGAATGTGATAAAAAAAATAATAGGAGACTAACAACTAGATCGATTAGTTAGGAGTTGTAGGACCTAATTCCACTCTAAAGGAATATTAGAGAGAAATCTGTTGATTCGGGTTTTCTTTAGGACTGCTTGAAAGAATTTATTGTATATTTTGATTTTTGTATTCTCTATGTTTACCTATACAATAATGCATTTAGCGAATAATCGAAAAGAAACTGAAGGAATAATTTTTCGGTTTGGGTTGATCATCGAATATTAAAAGAAAATGTCCAGCCAAGACATCTATGAAATTCCATTAAACCGAAAATACAATCATAGTAGCGAGTGCTACCACAAAGCCTTAAAATGATATACAGAATACAGGGTATAATATTAGTTGCAGTTTAAAAAAATATATAGGGATGTATCGCCATCTGCAGGATATTCCTAAAAGTCATGCTAATATGTCTGAAGGCGATTCCTAACTTGGTTCTAAATTAATAAATTTAAAATTGAGAGATACTTTTTGTAGCTACGATCGTAACAATAAAATTAAAGTTTTAAAACGCCTTATTGATAAAGAAGCGCAAAGTGCTAAAAATATCGGTGTAGAGGCATTTACGGTTGATTTGACAACCGAATGTCAAGAAATAGTGTCTATCTTAACTTCTACTGATCCTTTAATTGTTGATTTTGATGGAAATCCATCTGATTCTTTATATCATAGAAGTAATTCTCGTTTATCTCATGTAATGTCTCGCGTTCAAAGAATAGTTGTCCCGAAAGACGACACCAAACTACAAGAAGAGAAATTTAAACATGATATTTATATTCGTTGCGTCACTTTAGGTGCGGATGCTCAAGATAAAGTAGGTGTTTTTCAAGGTAGCCAACCTCAAGTTAGTTTGGTTAATTTTAATTCGACTCTCGCTAACCTTCACCTATAGCTGTTGTATCTCCACCTTCCTCTTGCTCAAATAACAAAAAAATTATTCCAGATCCAAGGAAGGTTTACAATTTTCTTGAAAGAGTTTCGGAGCTTGCGACAGCCTATGAGGTTACTGATGATCAACTTTTTAAGTCTAGTAGTTTATGATTTTCCTGGGAAGGTTTGGTGTGGTTTAGAACGATCAAAGTAGTTTTAATAACTGGGATGCAATTTCTCAAAAATTAAAACGGATTTTCTTCCTCCATTTTGCAATTATGTAATTTGTGAACAGATAAAGTTTAGGAAACAAAGAAAATTTGAAACTGTTACAATTTTTGTTTCACATTTATTAAGCATTTTTTCTCGATTATCACGTCCTCCTAGTGAGGCTAGTAAAGTAAAATATTTTAAACAAAAATTTTTTCCCGGAATATTATACTGCTTTAGCATTTCATGATATAACAACTACCGTCAGTGAACTTATATCCGAGAATAACAACCGCAGAGAAGCGACAAAAGCAGTCGGCACCTTTGAAGTTAGAGATACAAGTTCAATTTGTCATATGTGACAGATGACCGGTTTAATACACTGAGAGAAACGTAATGAAGGGAAAAGAAATGCTTTACACGGATAAAACATGTAATTAATTACATGTTTATTATTTACTTTATTAGAAATGTTTTATGAATAGTAGTTATCTTTTAGGCTTTGTCGCGTTTTAACCTCTTTGAAGTGAATAATTTGGTTTCATGAGAGTGATTTTTGAAGGTCGCAACACGACATGGTTTATGTTTTCGTCTAGCGTTACGAAATTTTCGTATCGTTGATTGGACGACTAACCCAAACTAACCAAATCTACTAAAATTGTTTATAGAGTACCGGAACCGGCTCAAATAAGTAAAATAAGTTGGGACTAAGTAAAACTAACCCAAAGTTGATTCGACGACTAACCCAAACTAACCACATCTATTAAAATTGATTATAACGTATCGGAACCGCTTCATATGACTAAAATAAGTTGAGAATAAGTGAAACTAACCGAAAGTTGAATCGATCATTAACCCAAACTAACCAAATTTATTAAAATTTATAAGATATCGGAAATGGTTCGGATGTAAAAAGTCGACCAGTTACACGTACTATTAACATATGTCAAAAGAAACAAATAATGATGTATATACGAATATGTCATGATGGATATATCGTTGTAATGTCATTGTAATATGTCAAAATATATGTTAAAATATTGTTAATTCATTGCTTATTAAAATACGACTATGTACGATTTTGTTAATCAAACGTTTTAAGAAAATGTCATATGTGACAGATGAATATATTCGTCAATATTGCCCTTAATATAACAGATATCGACAAAAATTTTAACAAATGATTTGTATTCTTCGATGCTCTATCGTTTAGAAATAAAATATGACACGTACAACTGTCACATTTGATAGTTACAGCTGTCAAATTCGTTTATATTAATCTGACATATGTCAAAATACATTGTTAACATTTTGACATATTTAAGTATTATATCTTGACATATATTTTTAATCATTGAAGAATGCAATGCAATAGGGTCCGAAACTAAAACAAGTAAAGTAGGTGGATGATCACCATATTGATATGTTTCACTTAAAAATACCATACCTTCGTTGGGCTCAAACATTCACCAAATCTTTGACGTAACGGACGCTTCCATACGTCTGCGCCTCTTTCTCATAACATTTTTGAAAACGGTTCGAATTCTTCTAAATTAAAAATCGGTAATTGATAGAGTATTAAAAGCTATATCAAAAATGTCGTGTAATTTTTTCTGTGTAGTTCATAGTTAAGCGAGAAAAAATTAATGAAATACAATAGGAAACCGAAAAAGTTTGATTCATTTACGATTTATTCGAAATAACTTTGTTATTAAAGGTCCTATCGGAAAAAAGTATTTAGATATATTGTAGAGAAATTCAAAACGTATTTTTCTGCACAAACCAATTTATTCCAACTGTCACTGTTCTATAGCTAATTGAAAATATATTTGAAACATAATATATCGTGTTCATTTATAAAATTTTTTCAATGTTTTCATGTGTCGAGTTCAAATACGGTTGTTATCATATAAAATATAGCGTAATACTATACGATTGATAAGACAGAGGAATATTGGCTAAGCATATTCACATTTATACAATCAGTTAGCATAAAACAATGGCTTAATTTAAGAAGATCGTCATAATAATATAATATATTTAATGAATAATTTACATATATTATTTTTTTTTAAACGACATTTGTCAAATGACGATATTAAAGTATTGGTAAAAAATAAAAAATTATGTGATCTCTCACTGTCATATTAACTCATAATCTTTAACATGAAATTAGCCACATTTTTTAATGATTAAAAATGTATGTCAAAATATGATACTTAAATATATCAAAATGTTAACAATGTATTTTGACATATGTCAGATTAATATAAACGAATTTGACAGCTGTAACTGTCAATTGACGAATATATTCATCTGTGACATTTGACATTTTCTGAAAACGTTTGATTGACAGAATCGTACATAGTCGTATTTTAATAAGCAATGAATTTACATTATTATTATTTTAACATACATTTAGACATGTTACAATGACATTACAACGATATATCCATCACGACATATTCGTATATACATCATTATTTGTTTCTTTTGACATATATAACTAGTAATATATCTCAATTAATCTTTACGTTTTGGCGTTTATTTTTCGCATTTTTCCTAGGTGGATTACATGTTTATATTTTTGTGTATCTTTCATACCTGTATTATTTACAGATATGTCTATTTTTTGCCAATGGTACTTTAGGGGTTAATCAATTATTCTTAATTTCAACTTGGGCGGTATGGATGTCCGTATATATTGTTTTTTTTGTTGTATTTGGGGGTAGGTACTATTCACACATTTTTTTTGTTAATTTTGTTAATTTAATTAACTCGGCTTTAAACTTCCGTTTCCTATCTGTAATAAATTACTAAAACAACTATTTTTATTTTGCCTTCATTTTGTATTGCGTTATTTGCTTTTCTCTAAATCAGTATTTTGGTATAAATATTTACATTTTATTATTATTGGCACATCATGAAGGTGGGTCATTTGAATGTAAGGTCATTGTACACAGGTTTTAATGAACTCAAGAGTCTAATAGAGGAAAATGATTTTGATATTGTTTTGCTATCTGAGACATAGCTCTCTGATGGTGATGGCTCTGAACACTTTCAAATTCCTAATTATCAGTTTTTCAGAAAAGATCGAGAGGGAAGAGGTGGAGGTGTTGCTCTATATATAAAAACGTCTTATGCCATTGAATTGGTAGCATTTGATTTTAATATTAATGTACAATTGGAACTTCTGATTTTTAAATTGCAATTATTTAAAAAAACCTACGCATTTATGGTTTTTTACAGACCACCAACTTTAAATTTTAATAGTCTTATAACAGATTTCGACAATATTTTTTCTTATATTTGTCCAACAGTAGATGAAATTTTTTGTCTAGGTGATTTCAATATCAATTTGCTAAACCATAATAATCCGTTGACTTCCCTTTTCGAAAATTATAATCTTGTACAGATTATTGAGGAACCAACTCGCATATCCAGTACTGCCAGTACACTGATTGATGCATTGTTTGTAACAAACCGTTCTTTGGTAATTAAAAGTGGCGTTATTTCTGCTGATGAGATTTCTGATCATAAAATGATATATTGTGATTTAAATTTTACAAAAGCGCAAATTGTGCCGAAAATTATTCGTTATAGATCATTTAAACACTTTAATTATAATGAATTTTTAAATACTATGCATAACTTACCCTTTAATAACATATTTTATGAAAATAATATCGACAACAAAATTTCTTTTGACTTTATTTGATATTCATGCCCCGATAAAAGAATCACGAATCACTAAACCGAAGGCGCCATGGTTAACAGCCAATGTAAAAATATTTATGAAACAAAGAGACAGTGCTCTGCGAAAGTTTAAACGATCTAAACTTAATGAAGATTGGATTAACTATAAATTTTTGAGGAATTTTACATTGGCTGAAATTAGAAGGGAAAAGAAACGTCATTTGGATTTATTGTGTGCCGAGAAAAGTCCAAGGCAAATATGGTTTGCACTGAGAAATTTTAATATATGTACACCTAGTAATAAAACTGTGCCAGAGGCTCTCTCTGATCCCAATGCAATTAATAATTTTTTTGCTTCATTTGTTCAAAACACTTCCAATTGTAATGACAAGGTGACAATATGACAATTTATAATGAAAATTTACAATTTTCATTCAGATTGGCAACTGTATCTGAGATAAATAAAGTTTTACATAACATCAAAACCAACGCAACAGGAGTAGACGAGATTTCACCTTTAATGCTTAAATATTGTAGCCCTTTTCTGGATAAATATATTACACATATAATTAATTGTTGTTTAGAAGTAGGTTACTTTCCGGATCAATGGAAAATTTCAATAGGTAAACCAATACCAAAAACTGCCAATCCAATACGTATAAAGGATCTTCGCGTAATAAGTATTCTCCCGGCAATTTCAAAAATATTCGAAAAAATTTTACACAATCAAATGTACAGCTACTTTATTGATAATAATATTGTTCCCCAAACACAGTGTGGCTTCAGAGAGAATTTCGGTACTGCGATAGCTTTGACTAATGTAATTGATGATATTGTTCGAGCTTGCGATAAGAATATGGGTGCCATATTAATACTTTTGGACTTTACAAAAGCTTTTGCTACCATTAATCATTCCCTTCTGATTTCCAAATTGAAACACTATGGCTTTACGAATAAGTCCTGTCATCTTATTAGATCATACTTGACAAACAGATTTCAAAAGATATATTCCAATAATAACTACTCTGAGCAGGCGCAGATATTGTCTGGGGTGCCCCAAGGTTCCATTTTAGGGCCGCTACTTTTTCTTGTGTACACCTCAGATATTTTAAAATCACTACGTTATTGTAGGGTGCAAGCTTTTGCAGATGACACTCAGGTTTATTGCTGTTTTGATGCTGACAGTTATCAGAGGACTGAGCGAAATATTAATGAGGATCTTACAAATTTGAGTGAACTTTGAATATCCCATAATTTGCATCTTAATCCCTCTAAATCAACTATGATGATTTTTGGAAGCAAAAACAAAGTTAACTTTCTTAAAAATATTTGTTATTTATCAATAAATGGTTCAAAGTTAAATATGGTCGATACCGCAAAAAATTTGGGCTTATCATTGGACAACCAACTTAGATTCAAGGATCATCGAAGCCCGAACATAATATGTCAAAACTGACAGTCTTTTGCAAATTTCAGAATAAGTATAGAGAAAAATATGCATTTAATTTTAAAAAATGCGGCCGTAGAAAAAGTTCTGTGTGTTTTTCGAGCGCAAAGTAAAATTGCCGTTTTCGAAAGATTACAGCGCTCCGCTACGCGTCGCGCAGTAATATTCTTTCGCAAGCGGCAATCTGTCACTTTGCACTCTAAATACACAAATAACTATTTGAGTTTGCAGAACTCGAGTTACCTACTGTTTTTCTGGACGGCTAGCAATAATTTATATCATTTACAATAATTGTTTATTTTTATTTTATTAATTTTTGAATGACATTTGTTATCTGCTTAGTGCCATTTGTTGGGACTTTTATTTTTTAATTTAGGTCATATCTCGGACTGGTTCAGTGGAGTAGCTATTAAGCTAGACTGCGCCAGTCTTAGGTACATATATATATTTTTTGTAACTGTATTTTTTACAATTATTTTAAATGAAGGCATTATTATTATTATTATTATTATTATTATATGTTAATAGTACGTGTAACTGATTGACTTTTTACACCCGGATTGGTTCCGATACGTTATAATCAATTTTAATAGATTTAGTTAGTTTGGGTTAGTAGTCCAATAAACTTTCCGTTAGTTTCACCTATTCTCAACTTATTTTAGTCATTTGAACCGGTTCCGATACGTTATAATCAATTTTTAAAGATTTGGTTAGTTCGGGTTAGTAGTCCAATCAACTTTCGGTTAGTTTCACTTATTCTCAACTTATTTTAGTCATTTGAAGCGGTTCCGACACGTTATAATCATTTTTAATAGATTTGGTTAGTTTGGGTTAGTCGTCCAATCAACTTTCGGTTAGTTTCACTTAGTCTCAGCTTCTTTTAGTTATTTGAACCGGTTCTGATAGGTTATAATTAATTTTAATATCCGAGGAGGTGGCAGTATAATCCCCCCCCCCCCCCCCACTGATAACGCCATGATACGGATCATCACTCTTCAGATTTTCGATCCGAGCCTCCATTGCAGATATCGGTAAAAAATTGTTTTTCCCCAAAATCCCCCGTTAAAATAGAGCCCCTCCCCACCATATAGTCAATGTGAGGCGCACCTACCATAAAAATTTCGATCCCATAGCTCTTCCTGTTCTCCTGAAATTAATTATTTTGGTTTTTCTTCTCCCCCTCTCCTGGCCGAACGGGGGGTTCAGTTTTCGTCTGGGATCGTCGTTTTACCCCGGCTACATGTCCTGAAAATTTCAGCCCTCTAGCTATACTGGAACATGCTTAATTAAAGGGGCGTTTCACTTTGATAAGCGTTTCTTTTTTGTGACTTTACCCTCGCTAAAGAAGTTACTTCAATAATAATTAACACACAAACAAACCAAAGGAAGCTGGCGTTCACGCAAAAATTTTGTCGTTGACAACTGTACTAAACAAATCTCGCACTAAACTAAACTGACAAGCACGTGGAGATGACGGTTGGCCGGTTTACCTCCCACTCCAAATTTTTGGGCGGGATTTGCGCTGTCGCTTCTCTGCGGTTGTTATTCTCGGCTTAAATCTTTGGTTAAAAGGCTGGAAGAAGCAAATTTCTTAATAATTAATCGTTTTCGAGAAGATAAAATTAAAAACTGTTACAATTTGTGTCTCACATTTATTAAGCATTTTTTCTTGATTATCACGTCCTCCTAGTGAGGATAGTAAAGTAAAATATTTGAAACAAAATTTATTTCCGGAATATTATATTGCCTTAGCATTACATGATATAACAACCGCCAGTGAACTTATTTATTTGGTTAAATAGCTCGAAGAAGCAAATTTCTTAATAAATAAACGTTTTCGAGAAGTTAAAATTTAAAATCTTACAATCTTTGTTTCACATTTATTAAGCATTTTTTTTCTCGATTATCACGTCCTTCTAGTGAGGCTAATAAAGTAAAATATATTAAACAAAATTTATTTCTGGAATATTATACTGCCTTATCATTACATGATATAACTACCGTCAGTCAACTTATTTCTTTGGCTAAAAGGCTCGAAGAAGCAAATTTCTTAATAAACAATCGTTTTCGAGAAGATAAAATTTTTAACTGTTACAATTTTTGTTTCACATTTAATAAGCATTTTTTCTCGATTATCACGTCTTCCTAATGAGGCTAGTAAAATAAAATATTTTAAACAAAATTTATTTCCGGAATATTATACTGCCTTAGCATTACATGATATAACTACCGTCAGTCAACTTATTTCTTTGGCTAAAAGTCTCGAAAAAGTAAATTTCTTAATAAACAATCGTTTTCGAGAAGATACAATTTTAAACTGTTACAATTTTTGTTTCACATTTAATAAGCATTTTTTTCTCGATTATCACGTCCTCCTAGTGAGGCTAGTAAAGTAAATTATATCAAACAAAATTTATTTCCGGAATATTATACTGCCTTAGCATTACATGATATATTTACCGTCAGTCAACTAATTTCTTTGGTTAAAAGGTTCGAAGAACCAAATTTCTTAATAAATAAACATTAAATAAACTTGGTTATTCTCGGTCACCGATAGTGACTTCCATATGGACGCATGATACACGTTAGATACCAAGCTAAAACAATACTTGACAAAAATTTTCCTTAATCTATCCTTTCCTATATCAGTCCACTTACCTGTGCCGTCAGGGTTTCGATTTTTGTTTTTCGTTAGTGATTGTAGTACGTACCTGGTTATCAAAAACATATACTGGCTATATTTTTTCTTTTTTTGAAGGAGGGCAGTGTAACTGTCCGAAACGCTGTGTAATTAGGTTAAACAAAGACAAAATTATTCTGTCAATATAATAATTGTATATAATTGCTTATATTTGTTTTTGAATAAACTCTTAGTATGTAACTAGCTATCTCGTCTAGCTACGAGGTGAATCAGTCCGGTGGCATTGGGTGTTAAATAATTATGATCCCCATATGTAAACTATTATCCCTTGCAACTGATAAATAGTTGATATTCAATGAAAATATATTTATTTCGATGGCATATATACTTTTAAGTGGAAATAATTTCCTTTTTAATAAATACCAAATGTTGGTATTAAAGATGTCTTGGCTGGTAGAGCGTCGTGGTACGAACGCACCGAACATAAATCCAGATACAAGAAATACAAAGTATTTGCATAGTTCACTATAAAATAGGAAAATTCTTATCTTGTAAATTCAATTTAAACCGTTATTAAATAGTGTAAAAAGTAGTCGTTAGGTCGAGCGATGTAAAAACTTTGTATTTCGACGTATATTCAACGTTTTGTAAAATAGGAACATAGTTATATAATTGTTACATCTCTTGAATCTTTGTTAAATATTATTAAAGTTAGAAGTGAAAAAGTCAATTATTGATTATCATATTAATAGTTTCAGTGACGTATATAATTAGGCGAGCGGTTTTACCTCCCAATTCAAATATAGCGAAAGTAAAAATATAGAGTGCGGTTGGTCTAAAATTCTAAACAAAAAATTTTACTGAAATAGTAAATTATTCGTAACTTACCATTATCTATGGGTTAGCGTCAACATTTCGTGTAACTAGAAGTAATAATATATTTTGAACTATACTCAAAGGGGAATTGAAACCACCAGACGGAGTTTCAAATGTTGGTGCAACCACCCTACTACCCGAACTTGGCTCCAAGCCATAAAAAAATATGTTCTGATATACTAATTAATAATAAGTTGATCGATAAGTTTCTGGTAAAAATCGAGGTTTTATTACTTTAGTACAAAACTAAATAGGGGAAAGGTAGATTAGAGTTCAGATTCGGCAAGAGTACGCATTTGATTTGTGTACCAGATTGGCTGTGAGTACACAGGCAAAGTGTTCGCATGCGTTTTCTTTCTCAAGATAAAATTGTTAATTGTGTAGACCTATTTCAATCTTTTTGAGCTCAGATGCGCAGATGATTTCAAAAGAGGAAAGTACATTCATAAAAGCAATTGAAATCGTTTACCAGAGAATCGTTCGAATCTGTGAGAGTAAAAGATCCATAATCTATCGAAGTAATGGAAGCAACTTTTCGAAAGCGGTTGAATGCCGATTCCATACACGCCTCTTTTTGGTGATTCGAACCAGTTTTCACCTCAGATATAGAAAGGGACTTGCTAATTACAGCAAAGAATTGGATAGCGGATCGTATCAGATTTAACAAAGAAGAAAATAAGAAAATTTCGGGAAAGGATTGGTGTTTTCTCTCTGTAAGCTTTACAATAATTTGAGTGTCCGAGCGCCAGAGAAAACAAGCTTTGCAAGAGCCTCTGGTTTCAATAGAGGTCAAGTGGACCGTTTTTCTAAATAACCTCCGAAACATGAATGAAAAGATACAATTTTTGCAACATCGAAAGTACCAGGTGTCCAAATAAGGAAAGACTGCGGCTAATCTCAGGAACTATTAGTTCTAGAGCTTTCAGGTTATTTTTATATAAAATAGGCCATAATAAATTGCTGGAATTAATTTGCAAGTTGTCCGCTAGGGGGCGCAGTGAACTTTCGAAAACTTAATACTGTGATTATCTCCAAAAATGATATACTAAAGGTATCTTAAAAATACAATTTTTGAAATCTTGATGATATTATGAGAACATTTATTTAAGGACTTTTGCCCTTATTTTTCAACTAAGGGGTGGGAGGAAGTTCAAGCTTGTTATGAACAAATGTCATATAACTTTTTGTTTTCAAACTGATTTCAATGACTCTGGCGTCACTTTAAATAGTTTTTCTTTTTTAATAAAATACATAATAAAAATAACAAAATCAAATCATTTTGTCGGCTCTAGGGAGCGCTGTGCCAAAAAGTCAGAAATTTTCCCATGTTTCTCGGAATATTCAAATGTAATGAAGAATTTTTTATAACTTAGATGGAAAGATGATAACAAATAAGAAATTTAGTGAAAACCGTAACCAAAAATTTAAATCCTATCCCAAGATATAAATAAAAAAATATTTTGAAAAAAAATTGCTTTGCTTTTTGCCATAAAACAAAAATAAAGTTTCTTTTAATGTTTTTACAAACTTGAAAGATTCCTTATCACCTTTACTTTTCTGCTTGTCACTGATCAGTATCAGTAATAGAAGGGGTTGCCCCTAGCGGACCTTGCACTTAGGCCACCAATTGGGCCCGTTATGCCTTCAGCCTGCATTAGAGAACCTCCAGGGTGCCGGTCCTCCTTCAGAAAACCCGTATCTCCTTTAGACTAACACGACGCGACGCACTGAATCTGGCTCGATCGGCGTCGCGCCAAGGATTCTATGAGACTTGCCCACGCGAAGGCAGGGCATTCCGTAAGTAGATGGTATGGGGTCTCGTCGTCCTCCATGCACCATCTACACTCTCCCTCCTCTGCGATTCTCAGCAGAGTCAGGTGCCGTCTAAGTCTACAGCGCCCTGTGTAGAATCCTACTAGGGCCCTGCACTCCTTCCTAGATAGGCAAAACAGCCCCCCTGGCGAGACTCTTCGCGGACCCATATATTATGCGCCTCGTCTATCTTATCCCCGAAGCCGTCCGCCATACGTCTTCCGCCCTACACTCCGTCCAGGCCTTCAAGGCTCTTTCGCGAACACTCTGGGCGATCCCCACGCAGGGATCAGGCCCCAAGTATCTGCGTGCGGAGCCTTATCTGGCGAAGGCATCAGCGGCCTCGCTTCCCGGTACACCTGAACCCAGACCAGCGTAACCTTTTTAAGCTTTGCAAGTTCAATCAGCCAGCGTCTGCACTCCCATACAAACAAGGAGCGCGTGCGGACCAACTTCAGCGTCATAAGTGAGGTCTTGCTGTCGGAGCAGAAGAAAATCCTTCCGCCACCGACATTGAGCCTTAACGACTCCCAGATCCCCATCATGATCGCAAAAGTTTCCGCTCAGAAGATCGTAGTGTGCTCGCCCAGTGGGGCGGATAATTCAAGGACCTCACAGTATGCACCAGCTCCCGACAGTGTTCCGATTCTAGACCCGTCTGTGAACTATCAGCATGTCCTTCGCTTCATCTAATCCTCCTTCGTAGGGAAGAGGAAGCTTAGTCCCTCGTGGAAGCCTATCTGAGAGACCATCGCGTCACCTGGCATACCCAGGATGGCTAGGTCCCCAGACAAGCACCGCCATAGACCACAATGGCCATGGCAGGAGCCATCCTCCCTCCACGTCCCCCACATCAGCCAATCTCTTGGCTGCTCCGGCCGCCTCGTGCCTCACTCAGGCCACCGATGGATGCAACACCAACAGTACCTCTAAGGCCCTTGTGAGCACCGTCCTTATGGCCCCGGTGATGCAGAGACATGCAAGTCGCTGTAATTTGTCCAGCACTAGTCTGGACGCCGTTTACATGGATCCTGGCCGCCAAACGACCGCTCCGTGCATGAGCATCGGAGCGATCACCGTCCTATAGATCCACAGCATGCCCCTATTATTCTTCAGCTAAATGAGCTAAATATAGGATATTAAATACAAGGTAGTAATGTGAGAGCAAATCTTATATTGCATGCTGATGACTTATAGTTAATAGCAAAAAATAAAAGAGTTGTAAACTCAGTCAAAACTGTAAAGGAGTTTAGCGAAGATATACATATGGAAATTGACCTTGACAACTACTACTAAAGATGTCTTGAGTCTAACTGGAGATTCACTCGTGAAAGGAAAAAAAAGATAGCAGGACAACGAAACCATAAAATCCCGGAAAAGCATGGACGAACATAATGGAATAGAGGATGCTGATATGAAGATCAAAATAAGAAGGGAATATTTTAGAAGGATTTGACTGCAAAACGAAACTGAATGCAAAGAACAAGTTAATTGCGATCTCAGGTTTGGAAGTCCACAATATAGTAAAATATAGTATGGGAATAATAAAATGGACAAAAGAAGAGGTAAGGAAGCTAGATACAAAAACAAGAAAATTACTGACCGTCGAAAGGCAGACACAGATAAGCTATATGCATCCAGAGAGGAAAGAGGCAAAGGCAAGGAATGTGGAATCATTATTTGAAATATTAGAATTACCTTTCATATAGTGAACAATAAAGACCATTTAATAAATCTAGTTTACTTGCCAGAAAAAAAAACAAAAAATTTAACGGTTATTAGGAAAAATACCAATAGAGAAAGGTGAGAAGGAAGCAAAACAAAAAGATGCAAAGTAGCTTAAAATTAGTACAAGCCTCCAAAAGAGAATTCTGATGCTTGACAATGACAAAAAAGGATGCGTTAATAAGGAAATGAGATGAAAAATGTCTCAAATATGGAGAACCCAGGGGTGAAACAGAGGCGTTGATTACATCTGCCCAGGGCCAAGCTATAGCCACAATTTATTTAAAGAAAAATAAAGGCAGGCTATTCAAAACAAACCAAGAAACAGTGCCAACACATTATATCGGCATGTCCAGTACTTTCCAGATATAATGCAGTCGCTGCTCCTCTCTATTGGACTGTTGTAAACACTTTAGCAACCAGAGCTAGTAGTCGAAACCTCTGAGGCTAAGCTCATCTGAGATATGTAAGTCCAAACATACAGACACGCTCCTGCGAATAAGCCAGACCTTATAATAAAGGATAAAAGGAAGAACAAGTGTGTCATGATTGATGTGGCTATATCGTCAGATTATAACATATTTCCCAAAGAAGCTGTACGTACAGAGATTCAAAAAATGTGGAAAACAAATACTAAGATTCTTATTGCATCAATTTTGTTCTATTGGAAACATGTTGTTTATTTCTAGATGCTGGTAAATACCGTTTGGTTGATAGGCAAGTTATTGGATGGTAGTTTTTTGCGTGTGACCTCTCATCCACTTTTAAAATTAAAAATGGGTTTCCCTTTATCAGCCATTCGGGGATTCCCTTTTTCCATTTATTAATCTGTTGTAGCAAGATGCCACGTATTTGTGCATAGCGGTAAGTCCTTTAAGCCAGAAATTTTGAAACCATCCTTGCCAGGAGCCCTCCAATTTGAGAATTTTTCCAAAGCCTTTTTGACGTCTTATTCCAGTATTTTGCTCGACGCCATTTCTGGGGTATTAGGGTATTTATCTTTTTCTTTTTCTATCCACTTAGCTTGCCGGTTGTGCTGGCTTTCCACTTCCAATATTCTTTTGTAACACTGTTCCATTCTTGTCTTTTTTGGTCTCTCTTGTGTTAATTTGTTCCTTGCGATGGTTTGTCTGCAAATATTCTATTCTGCTGGCAATGGTTTGCTCTATTTTCGTACCATGATATTCCAGTTGCTTTGGTCTGCAATTTATGCCTTAACTTTTCAATTGTAGCCGTTACTGCAACGCCGTTTTTATTTCGTGTTTAGCGTAAAGGAAGTTCTTTATTTTTGTAACTTTTCTTCGTATTCTTTGTTTCCAAGGAGTGCCCTTAATCACCTCCTTCTTTTTCGTGCTATTTCTTGGGATAGTTTGGATTAGTGGCATAGACCATGCAACTAATATCCGTTATTGAGAGGGTCTTATTTATTTTGTATATCATATTCACCACATATCATATTAACACCGATTAACAACATCAGATACGCGGACGATATAGTTATATTAGCAGACCGTCTAGAGGATCTTCAGAGACTAATGAACAAAATGGTTGAATGCGGTTAGGAATATGGGCCTACAATAAATGTCAAAAAACGATATTTATGAAGATAACAAAAAATTAGAACAATAATGAAACTCTAACAATTAACAACAGGACTCTTCAAGAGGTAGACAACTACAGATATCTATGCAGAATGATGAGCTCTACCAACGACTAATTTAAAGATATTAAAATACGACCAGAAAAGGCACGAACAAACTTTAATAAATTGAGAAGAGTCTGTACAAGGGATTTGAAGCTGAATCTGAGAATCAGAATAGCAAGGTGTTATGTCTTTTCGACTTTGCTGTATGGAATGGAGACCTAGACCTTGAACGCAGCAACTGTAAGGAAACTTGAGTCTTTTGAAATGTGGGTGTATAGAAAAATCCTAAAAATATCATGGACGGAACACGTGACAAACAACGAAGTCATGAGGAGAGTGAACAAGGAGCTGGAGATTGTAGAAACCATCAAAACTAGAATGCTGCAATACCTGGGACCCGTTATACGGGGAGACAGATATACCATGCTGCGGTCGATTATACAAGGTAAAATCGAAGGCAAAAGAAGTGTAAAAAGGAGAAGAATATCATGGCTGCGTACCTTGCGAGAATGGTACGGATGCACATCAACCGAACTTTTCAGAGCAGCCGCCTCCAAAGTTAGGATCGCTATGATGATTATCAATCTCCTCCGCGGAGATGGCACTTAAAGAAGAAGAAGAATATTCACCACTGCTGTATTTGCTTCAATTAAAATGCTCTTCATTAATTCTCCATCCTTGAGTAACAGTCTGCAGTTCACTTCACAATTGATTTCACTCAGTAACCTGCTAATGTTCTCTTCTAACTCATTCGATTTTTTGTCCATCTTTTCCTTTCTACAACCGATTCAGCAACATTATTTTCTTAACTCAGGGCGTTATTCTCTTCTTTATTCTTGTCTCGTTTTTCCAATATTGAGTTGGCTTCTCTAGGATTTTTTTTCTCTTGCGTTGTTTTGAATATTTGCTTTAATTTGAGATAGCTGCTCCTCAGTTAACTTTTTTGTTTTTTATAAATTTTCGTTGAGTTGCAAAAGGGTTAAAGTTAATATCTGGCCCTTTCGGGGCTTCTCTCTCTCCAGATATTGAAGATCGATTTTATGTTGGAGGTACATGTGGTTATTATTATTATTATTATTATTATTATTATTATTATTAATTTTTGTATGAAAGCTCATACCTTTCGATTAACGCCATTAACCCTCGCCATCATCTCCTTGAGCAGTTGAGCAAAATCATGCACCTTAGGAAACGCCTTCCTAAGAGCCGCCTTCCAGTCTTCCGATGAGAGGTCATACTTATCGAGCCGATTAAACCAGCCCCTTGCTGCGCCTTGCAATTTCTCCTGCATAAAATATGCCCTCTCATAGTTCGACCAGCCATTAATATCGCTCAACTGATTAATTTTGCTCTCCACCTGGCTACGTTATAGCCCTAGCTGTTAGGATCGAAAGGGTCAATAGTGCCGCCGCCTGTCCTTGCCCTTGGCCCCATACAGCCCGAACTGCAAGCAGAGTACGCCATTTCACTACAAGCATGCTCTACCTCCTGAGGAACGCTCTCACCTAATTTTTCGCCTTTCCTGTTGCCCTTGATATCGCCAGTACCAACAGTCGCTTTTTGTTTTATCGCCGCGCCGTTGCCATTTTCGCCGGCACAATCTGCTGGATACTAGCTGCCAAACCGCCTTTCAATAGCTCATGCACCATGGAGACTGTTTCACCTTCCATCGCCAATTCACCTTCGCCATGGTCACCGTCGCTCAATAATTCAGAATCGTAATCGAGTTCTTTATTATCACTTCTGCCTTCCTCCATAGACAATCACTAAAAAAACGTCTTTTAAACACCAATTGCGACGCGCTTTCTGTGTATTTTAATTAAAGAGAAGGATAATAAGTGCTGGTGGAGCTATGAGGAGTTCCACCCAGATTTGTTAAAGTTCACTCACCGATTAGACCAGATATCCAATTCGTTTTGAACAATTCATTCACTAGGTCGGAGCGCGATGCCTCGAAGCAAGCTGTACAGTAAGCGCGCAATTTGTTCGCTGTTCAATAAATCGAAGAATAGGTTCGTTAAGCGACATCAATTTTGTTACAGACCAAAACGGAAACCTCCACGCTATTCGTGGTACCTGCTTCAAGACCTTCACCCTCCAAGGTAAACCTACCTGGTAGGAATCATCAAAAAAATGCCACTTAATCACACACACACAATCCTGACTGCGTTTGAGCCAAATAAAACACGCCACAGAAACAATACTATTCATCTATTGTTCAACATGAATCATAAATACAGTAAATAAAAATTATGCGGATGAACAACCGACCGACAATTGGAGGCAGTCCAAAACCCTAATCTAAAATATCTAATCAGTGGCAGTCCAGAACTCAACGTAGATATAGGTTAAGAAATAAATAAATGAAAATGCACCAATTATGTGCTCAAGAGAAAAGTGAGAATTTGAGTTTTGACTCCCACGCGGAATCGTGATTACGTAAAGCCGCTTAAAGAATGTGGGCGCAAGTATTACAAATAATATCCCGGTACTAAATTTTAGGTAACAACAAATAGGAAGAGGTAATAATCACTTAGCTGGTGCGATGGCAGACCAATTAACAAATAACTGGACCACGTTTGACGTCAGCTACACACGGACGGCACTTTCAGGATCCCTATACCATAGTTTAGTCCCGTTCAAGTAACTTATGCCTGGTGGGTGGATTACAAACTTCCAGCCAGGTAAACCACCTGGCTCCAGTTCCAGCAGTTCTAGCCGGGTGGGTGAGTTCTCCTAGCACGAGAGTACACTAACTTCGTACACTACACCACGGCTTCCAAGACCGGAAAAAAGTAAACGCCAAAAACCTCGCTTAGCGAGATATTCCCGCATCTACAGCACTAAAACTAACAAAACTAATTCGAGATGGCTGACACGGGAATTTCTTCGGTGATTATCGGTAAAATCCCATCAGGATGCCTGAGATCAAGCCAGATTTAAAAATCGACAATCACAGGAATGCTGACTCGAAAGTACCTTCCTTTCCGAAAAACCATGATGGAACCGCGCACACTGCGCAGAAACCTTACCTATCACAGCGGTCCAATGAAAATGGATCCTTAACATACGGCGCGCTAAACGACATTGGTTATGGCGAATGCGCAGGAATAATCTATAATCGAATTAAATATCGGATTTAAATTTCGAACTGCAGAATCATACCCGGGGCGTGCGAAAACTCTCTAACGCAAGAGGCTACAATTAATGATAAAAACGAACTGTCACACAATGCCAATAAATACAGTTAGAATACGCCACAATTCTTACGATAATATTCAGCACACGCACTTATCGTAACTTATTCAAAAATTGCCAAGGATAGCAAAAAAACGCTCGCCAATTGTTAGAATTTTTGTCACGCCGCCACACACAACTAAAAAGAGGATTCCAACGTGATTCAACTCGCCGAGAATCGCGTGTTTCAACGTTCTTTGCAACAAATAACACAATTCGTAGGTTATCCGACTTCCCAGGCAGCAAGCTGACGTCAGTTGGATCATGTAAACGAACACATGCGTGACATCCGACAGCTGACAGATGACATTGGTTACTTTGGGTAGCGGCCATTGGCAGTTGACAGGCACGTTCGGAATCTCTCGGCCATCCTCGGAAATACCTAAATTAATAATAAAAGTCTTGGAGTCTTGCGGGGATCGCATAAATCGACGTCATACATCACCTCATTTATTGGTAATATGACGTCCCAGACCAAAACTGCCGAAAAAATCACGTCAAATTGACGTCAGCTTGCTGATTGGGTTCCGATCTGTAAACAATACCAAACTACGAAGTGGCTTTATAAAAAACGATAGAAGAAAGATTCAAGATAAATCCAGTAAAAAAAGAGGAAAATGTAAACGAACTCTGGACAAAAATAGAATCGAACATATTACAGGCTGCAAAAGAAAGTATAGAAGTTAGGAAAATTAACTTAAATGCAACAAAAGTATCAAAGCCATGGTTTACCAACGAAATAAGAGATTTAGCGTACGAAAAAAGATAAGCATATCTATAATATTGCAGTAATAAGACGTCTAACCAATTATGAGCAATACAAGAAGATACAAGAAACCATGTAAACTCGAAGATATGATACCTGAAAAGAGAATATTGGACACGGTTTACCAAAGAGATGGAATACGACCTATATGGAGCGCAATGCAAAGTGTGGAAAATGCTTAAAGGGAGAAAACAACCTATTAATGAATGTAACAATTGCAATAAAAAAGAAGCAGAAAAATGGACAGCTTACATCAAAGAACTCTACAATGAAGAGAATAATGCACATGCAGTAGAAGGGGAAGAAAAAGAAGAAGAAGAAGAAAAAGAAGAAGAAGAAGAAGAAGAAGGAGAAGGAGAAGAAGAAGAAGAAGGAGAAAAAAAGAAGAAGAAGAGGGCGACAACGAACAAATCATAGAAATTACAAACGAAGAACTCAGGAATACCACAGGAAAATTAAAAAACAGAAGAGCCTCAGGACCTGATGGCTTACCCAAACTAACCTAAAATATGGAGGAGAAATAATAATCGAAAATATTGCTGTGCTTTTTCAGAAAATTTTTGATACCAAGCGAGTACCAGACCAATGGAAAACAAGCATTACAATACCAATATGCAAAAAGGGAAATAAGAAGAATCCTAGCAACTACCGTACGATCACCTTGCTTAACACAACACTAAAATTGCTAACGAAGATATTCCCCAATAAGATCACTAAAGAATATACAATAAGTGAAGAACAACAAGGCTTCCGGCAAAATAGGTCAACAATAGATGCTATTTTCATAGTCAGACAAATTGCTGAGAAAGCAATTGAATACAACAATCCTGCTTACATGTGCTTCGTGGACCTGACTAAAGCCTTTGATCGTGTCAGATTAGGAGATGTGCTAAAATTACATAAAGAAGAAAACCAGTCCAGCAGTTTAGTACAGATAATAAGAGACAATAACACAGACAACAAAACTAAAATTAAAGTTGAGGACGAATTGACATCGAAAGTAGACATTAAATCTAGAATACGTCAGGGAGATAGCCTAAGACCACTATTATTCAATTTAGTAATGGACAAAATTATATGAGAAACAAAAAAGGTAGGACGCGGATATGGGATTGGAAGAAAACAGATAAAAATTCCTTTTTATGCAGACGACGCAATTTTGATCTCAAATAATGAAGATAACCTACAGCGCTTGGTGCATACCTACCTTTAAAACAACGGCGGAAACCTACAATATGCAGATATCAAATCTCTCGTAGTAGCAAGGGAACCCAGACGATGCAAAATCGTAATTAATGAAGAAGTAATCGAACAAGTTTCTAAGTTCGAATATCTGGGAAGAGAAATAGCCCGCTACGCAGATCTAAAAGAAAGTGTACGAAAGCAGGCTAATAAAGCAGCTTATGTATCAGGATGTTTAAGGGATGATATCTGGAGGAATAAAGATATGAGGTTGGACGGGAAAATACGTCATGTGCAAGGCCAATACTAACATATTCAATAGAAACGAGAGCTGAAATAGCAGAAACAAAAAGAATACGTAGAACAACTGAAATGAAAACATTAAGATCAATAATGGGGAAAACATTGAGAGACAGAGTCCCGAACATTCAAATAGGAGAACTATGTGGGACATAGGATATAGTACGGTGGGGAAGGCAGAGAAGACGAGAGTGGAACCAGCATGTTACACGAATGGACGGCGAGAGACTAGCCCCAATATTAAGGGATTTAAAACCAACGGACACCAGACCACCAGGACGGCCCTTTAAAAGATGGCGAGGTAGCTGGCAGTCTACGTCACAAATACGACTGCAGCAGTAGAGAAAAAGAGATCGGATAAGAATAGGCTCAAGGACTAATATAAAAAGAAGAAGAAGAAGAAGAAGAAGAAGAAACAATACTTTTTACTAACACGTTTTATTTCGCCTATATTATTATAGCCACTAATATTTTACCTTAAACCTCAACAAGTACAGTCATCATAATTACATCACACCATGACTCCACAATGCCGTCGCGCCACTCGCCTTGCAGGATTGTCACGTCCTCGCGTCTATTCCAAAGTTACGTTGCCTATAAAATTTGCTCCTTACATATTATTATATTTATTATCAATAATAGCAGTTCGAATTTCAACAAAAACTTAAGAGTCTTATTTTGGACAACATATGGAGGATTATAGGGAATCACCTTTAAAGTTTTTACGAGGACTTTACTTAGATTATAAGCTCAAGTTTGTACGAGTAACTTAATTGCAAACAATTTACTGCTCAATTTTTGTAACACGCCCGTCGTTGTATAAATTTTATTGCCAACTTAAAAAAAAATGGTAATACCGATGGAACGCAAAAAATAAATATTTGTAAGGCTCCCGATTATCTCGGTGGTTTATGGATAAGATCTACATCACCCTATTATTGTTGAAAACACAATTTATTAGTGAATTGTGATTATAATTTTACAAAGCTGATTAAACTGTGTCACACACAAATCGACATTAATAGTTTCAAATAATAACGAACATAGCGAGGGCGAGAACTAAAATGGATTTAATAGGACACCCTATATTTTTACTGTCGCTTTTGACTGCTAGAGCTACACTAGGAGGTAAAACGGCTAGGCCCCATCTTTTTGGAGCTTTGTATAACAGAAAAACTAATCAATAACAAAGGTTGTGACAGTAAAACTTAGAGAAATGACGTTACAGCATACTTAAAACGTAATTTTACAAGTATTTGATCATCTCGTACGAAGCGTTCTTCTTAAGCTATTATATTACTTGTGGAACATCATAACGTATAAAACTGGGAAAAACTACTTTTATTCTCTGCTTATTTTAAATAGTCATTTTCAAATCCAATAAGCAGTTCATGGTCCATTTACTTTCTCGTTTTATATTTTTCAAATTTTACGTTTTCACCTCGTATTTCGATGTTTACCCGTACGCAGACCGGATGATCAAATACTGAAAGTACTATAACCATTTTTTGGTAGAGATTTCCATAGACGCTACTCTATAATCGCAGAACAGACAATCTGATAAATATATTCGTGGGGTAGTCAAAAATTTTCCTGGTCTGGGACACTGAATGAATTAAATTCGTCCGTTTAGGAAATTGTCACAAATTGCATCGTGGAAACTGCAATAATTTCGGTATAAGTCCCGTGATACATCATGTAAGTCTCTGAATTCAGATTTCAGACTTATCTCACTTTATAATAATAAAAGGAAAGACAGTGAAGGGGCAAAAGTCACTCCTCCATTGCTAAATTCGATACCAACTAAAATGGAGTAGAGAGGGAATCGAATAGTATCTAATCTTAAAACCCATTTCAGATTGAATTGATTCTCAAAACTAATTTTAACTGAATTTAAATATTTCAAAATGGCCACAATTCGTATTTGAAACTTTCGAATGATATTAGATATCGTATCGAAATTTGTGATAGGAATTTAATGTTGCGTTGTTGCCGCTTTGCCTTCTTCACTGCTCGATTAGGGACCGTTGTGAGTGTTTCCTATATCCGGAATAATCAAATTCGATGCGTTTTTAATTTGAGTTTAGATTAAGCGTAAACAAATCAGTTTTTAAAACTCCAGAACACATTCTGACGAATTTAACACTCTTAGCCAGGAAGAGTGGCTTAATTTATGGAACGACCTGTATACAGGAAATTTTTTGGCAACTCACCGAAGTACTAATATAAGAAGCAAAGCTTTTTTACTAACCTATTTAATAATTTTTAAATACTTAATATTTAAATAAAAACTTTAGCTATTACATTAATAAAAAAGGTATGTTTTCCATAAATTATCTTTTCGTGAGAGCAAGTCTTCCTAAATTTGTAATAAGTATGTATTTTGTGCAAATTGTATTATAAATTTATTTTTGTCTATGAAAATGCCTTCGTATTTTTGTGTCAACTTGGTATTTTGTTGTCCTACATTAAGCAACATAAAATTTAATGCACCATTTTTATAATTATTATTTGTCAATATCTAATAGGGGCTGTAGCAAATAGTTCCAAATAGAAGAGCGGATATCAACTAACTGTCTGACAAAAACGAATCTTGCTAACCAAAACACACCAAAATGTAATCTTAAGGGTCGCTTGTGCGAAGCTTATATCTTACTTTTAGTTAGCTTTAGTTCCTTAATGCAAATTAAAGTCAAAACCGTTCAGGAATGGTTGGAATTTCAGATAAATGATTTGGTTTTGGCAGTTAAATGCTGCAGGAAAATTTAACTGACATGAGATTAGCCAAAGTCTGGAAAACAAAAATACCAAGTTGATCAGACAATAGCGTACTGGGTTTCTGGTTATATTTATAGAATGACAACAATTTTAGGAAATGTTTTAGAGTGCTCTCTGAACGGACACAGCCTTCAGGATTTGATAAAGTTGAGCTTATAGTTGGTTATTTTAAACGCGTATTTAAAAATTATATCTCTCACACCCTTACTGATTAAAGATAATTCTATATAAATTTGAATAGGTTGCCATAAAAATAACGAAAATTAAAGTTATTATTTTTTTCTATTTTTTACAATTTGGGCGGGCGTATGTGATAATGCATTTTATTATACACTGGCTGACATAGGAGACGAGTTGCTATAATTTCAAGAACTTTTCGTGACACCATATCTTTTCATCGTCCCAAATGAATTTTCATAGCTTTTCACTGGCGGGTAGCCGTATTAGTTAACTACACATTGGCGTAGCAAAGTTTTATTTTCCGTTCTTTTAATTCAATATATCTAGGTAATCACATAATGGGGAAGATAAAGGTTAGTTTTTTTTTCGGTATGACGTCAGATAGGTACAATAAGACGTATTTCCTAGATTATACGACAGCAAAACTAAATATTATTTACTTTTTCATAGAGCGGTGGCAAATATTACTAATATTTATTTTATTTATTGAGCGTATGGCACTTACCATCACATATATCAGGAAAAAAAGGCAATTGTAAAAAAAGGACAACATTGGACGTAGTAAAACAAGGTAGACAAACAATATGTAGGATGGACTATACTATAGTCTCATGTCCAGATTAAAAATCCAATCAACCTACACCGGTGTGGCCATTCGAAAGTCAGCGATGCGACCTGGATAAGAACGTAGAGGGCAGTCGGTCATAGCATGATGGACAGTCTAGGTAACAGCACCGAAGTGGCAGGAGGGTGAATCGCGCTTGCCTCATTTATACAATGAGTCAGCGCAGACGCCATATCCCGTCCTAATACTATTGAGTGTAGACCAAGATTTACGGGGAAGATCAAAGCCATGCAGGAGGTTTTTCGTTTGTAATCTCTCGTAGCCATAAGTGGAGTTCCTGTGGAGTCTTATTGGTTATTTCTTCCCGCCAGCTATTCCCTATCTGGAAGTGGTTCCGAGACAAATTCTCTGCTGTAATAATAGGAGGGCGTCTTGATTTTAGCCGCTGGATATGCAAGTCTGGTATGTCTGTATGTATGGGAAGCTCAGGATTATTAGCTATTTTGTTGGACTCATTCAACAATGCATCAAATCAAATCAAAATCAAATCAAATTTATTTGTGTTATGATCCTAAGATTTACATACGTCATATAAAATAGTCTAATCTATCAAGTTTACAATTAACAATAATAAAATAAAATTTTACACTTACAAATTAAAATTCACACAAAGACACAGTTAAAGTATTCGTCAGTGTTGTACAACACCTTATCTAAAAGAAAAGATTTAATCTTATTTTTAAATGCATCAAATGGCAATTCCTTAAAATCATCTGGCAACACATTAAAAAATGTTATCCCCCAATATCCCGGACCGCTCTGACACCTTCCTATTCTCCAATATGGCGGAACAAGATTGTTATTATTTCTTGTGCCGTAATTGTGGATGTCCCTATCGGCCTCAAAACTAGGTGTTTTTTTCACATAAAGGAGGAATTCCAAAACGAACAAGGATGGCATTGAGAGTATTCCCAACTATCTGAACGCGTCCCTGCAATCATCCCTAAAACGCAACTCAGCGACCATACGTACAGCCTTTCTCTGAAGCCCAAACACACGTCGAGCGCCAGGTGCATGACCCCAAATCAAGATGCCAGAAGATAAACGGGAATGAAAGTTGACGAAATATGCCGTTCGTAACACATTCTGTGAGACACAGTCACTCAAGCAACGCAAGAGGTACAATGATCTACAGAGCTTACCAGCCAAGGAATTGCGCAGCCTGCGATCAAGCTTGACTCCAAGAAATGTCACATCGGGATTGTCTGTATCTATATCATCGAGATACCTCATAGTAAATGTCAACTCGTTGGTTTTGTCATTATTGAGTAAAAGTTTATTAGTATTAAACCATTGTTCAGCCCTCGACCGTTCGCCCAAGGAGCCCTCCACAGATTGAGCAAGGGAGTCTGCAGACAGGGAAAATAATGTGTCATCGGCAAATAGTACAAATTTAGCATTGGATCCAATAGATGGTAAGTTATTTATGTATATAAGAAATAATATAGGCCCCAGGATGGAACCCTGAGGCACCCCGATAGATATTGCACCATCCGCCGACTCCACACCACCAACCCTGACAGTCTGCAGTCTTCCCTCAAGTTATGATTTTATCAATGCGATACTCCTTGCAGAGATATGGTATTTAGAGTGTTTCTGAAGAAGGACACCATGATCGACATAGTCGAAGGCCTTACTAAGGTCACACGATACCACAGGGTTTTATTTCTGACAATGAAAACTATTCAAAATGCCACTAACTAATGCCTCTATGGCCTGCACTGTACTCCTCCCTCTTCTGAAATCAAACTGGAAGGAACTGAAGTAGCAAGTTAACAAGTTGCTGGGAGATACATTTCTCCAGAATTTTGGAGATAATTGGAAGTAAGGAGATGGAGCGGTAGTTCTCCGGCATATCAGGATCACCTTTTTTAAAGAGTGAAATTACAACTCCTCCCTTTAATATATCCGGAAAGATACCCCTCATGAGACATAATATCATGAGCTTAGTCAATGGAAGTAAAATAAGATTTTTTATGCTTTGGATTAATTTGACCTTGAGATCAAACCTATCAGAACTGTTCAATTCATTAATAATATCCCTCTCTCCATTAAAAGTTACCTCAGTGAATTCAAACATTCCAGGCTCAGGAGGCAAAATATTATAATCCGAGAAGTATGCCAATGGCTCACGATCAGAGTTTGGCATATCTTTAATGAGGTTATGTGCAACATTCAAAAAATATGAATTAAAGTCATCCGGTATCAGAGAACCAGAAGGCATTGGAGCTTTGTACTTATTAGTGTTTTTATTAATGATCCGCCACATGGATTTAATGGGGTTGTTTGAGGAACTTATCAAGTTGTCATTGAAGTCAATCTTTGCACTACGAATAGCCTCTCTGTAATTTTTTTATATTTATTAAACTGTTTTTTAAAGCCTAAGGTATTTTTATATTGACATGTTAAGTCTCTAAGAAAACTAAGATGTTCTCTCATTACCCTTAATTTGTCAGTAAACCACGAGATGTTATTTGCTTGGTCAGAGCGTACAGAGTAAGTTTTTTCAGGAAATGGTGTTAAAAAAGCATCCTCAAGTATGCGCATAAACATTGAAAATCTGTGTATTCATACTGATATCATCATCCGAGACGAACGACCAAGACTGCTGGTGAAGAAACGACCCATGCCAACCTGGGTTATCGGCCTACAAGTCCTACTACTTAAAGTAAAACCTGGCCTGGAAATCACAACAGAAAGTGACACAAGCTGAGCCCTATGATCCGAGATCGCTAAGTCAAGGTTACTGGCCGAGGATATTAGTATATTGTTACTTACGAAAATATTATCAAGACATGAGTTCTCTCTTGTGGCTTAGTATATTGTTTTTTTGTAGATTAAAACTACCCATAAGGTCATCCACTTTAGTTGCCTCCGGGCAATTTGTATGAAAGTCAACATTAAAGTCACCAGCTATTATGACAGATATATTAACCACTAGATTATTCAGGATGCCCTCCATAGTTTCCAAGAAGGTGTCAAAGTGACCAGATGGTGAGTGGTATACGGCTAAAACATATAAATTAAAATCATCAATAAAAATACCAAAACATTCAATACACTTTTCAATATTGGAGTCTAGGTGAACTTTATTTACACTTAGATTAAGTTTGTCCTTAAGATATATTACAGTGCCCCCACCGGTGAATTGACTCCTGGAGTAGTGGGCTACCATTGTATAACCATTTAGGTGTAATGCATTTATTCGAGAGTCAGACAAGAAATGTTCGCTAAACAGACTATATCTATACTTTTGTCTACTAAGGATGCTTCGAGTTCATTTACTTTGTTTCTTAGGGATCTTATGCTAATATGCAACACTGACAGTTTGTGCTCGTGTACAGGCTTCACTGTGTTTTCCCCAGTTAAAACATTAGCTTCCCCAGGTTTAAAAAAATGATTGACAATTACACCTATGGGCCAGAAGTTCTTATCCAGCAGTTCATTTTTACGTTCACCTGGTATTTCTACCTTAAAGGAGCTGCATCTTCGTTGTGATTTTGTTTTTAGCTTTCCACAGTGTATTGCCGCAACGCCGTTGTCTTCCAAATGTGGTTTTACTTCATCTTGTTAGGGCAGCCAGTCCAGAGTCAAACAAGCAAGTGGTATTATATTTATTTGCTACTCTCAAACCGGAGCTATTTTCTTTATTCCCCCTTATCGGGCTGGGTCTTGTCTTCGGGTCCATCCTTTGCCTTTTCCTTCGTTGAATGGTGATCCATCCTTCCTGATTTATATCAGCATCACTTTCAACCCCATCAATCAAGACATCGTTATGAGGATTAAAAGCGTCTTTCTTCGTATCGATTTCTAATGCATGAGTATATGATTTAATATTGGGAGCCAATTACGCATATTATTGTTGAGCTGGGTATCTATTTTTCCTATGTGGGGGCTGTTCATCCATACAGGAGCGCAATATTCCGCAACAGAGTAAACCAGGCTCAGGGCTTTACATCGAAGAGTTGTTGCATCAGCACCTCATGCTGACCCACAAAGTTTTTGGATGATGTTATTTCTCAATATAAGCTTCCCGGCATTCTTCGTCAGATGATGTTTAAATGATAATGCCCTATCCAGTGTAACTCCCAGGTATTTGGGGTGGGTATTGTGGCGTAGCAAGTTGTTATTGAAATATACTTCTAAATTTCTATTTGCCACCTTGTTATTAAGATGGAAGCATGTGACTTCTGTTTTTGTCATGCTCGGGTGGAGTCTCCATTTATCAAAATATAGTCCCAGCACTGCTAGATCGTCTGTGAGAGTTGCCTCAGTAGTTTCATAGGATGTGTGTCTAGTTGGTATAGCTAGGTTATCGGCGGCGTACTCAAATTTGCGCGATGATGTCTCAATGTAAAGGTTAATAATAATGATGGGGCTAGCACTGATCCCTGTGGTAAGCAATCGTTCAGCTTCTTATTCTTACTAATACTGTTCCCCCATAATAACCTGGAATAATCTATCCCCAAGCATGCTATCTGTAAAAGACACCATACTCCTGCAAGGGACAGCACGCGAAAGTTTACTAAGCAGGCCATGCCTCCAGAGGGTGTCATACACGGCTGTAAGGTCTACAAACGCAACCGAGGTTTTAAGACATCGTTAAAAACCGGTCTCGATGAACGAGGTAAGGGCTAACACTTGGTCAGTACAGCTGCGCCTAGATCTAAAACCACCCTGCTTTATGGGGATTACCCGCTCAATATTGTTGCCAATACGATTGAGGGTCAGCCTTTCTAGCAGTTTATACATATAATGCTCAATAATGCGATAGCTTACTGCACAGTCCCTTGGTTTACCCGGTTTTACTAGGGCAATTATTTTAGCTCTTTTTAGGTCTGAGGGGGTATACCCCGAAGCTAGACTGTCTGAGAAGAATCGCGATAGCCAGAGTTTTGTGTTTTTACCACAGTGTAATAGGAAATCTGGGTGAATTTCGTCGAACCTTGGGGCTTTTCCGGTCTTGACGTCCCTTAGGACCATTGTTACTACCCCCACCGTGAAAGGAATGGAGAACTCGGTCTCGGGTAGGCCAGCAGCTTTTTGTTGTTTAAGTTCCCGTCTTATTTCCGAGGCATGCTTCTTATTTAATCGGCATCTAGAAGTAGTGACAATATGGTCAGCGACCTGGTTAGGTGTTACTGCAGGCGCTGGGCGGATTGCAACTGTGCTTGAACCCAGATTTTTCAGGAGACCTGCTTGAGCGTTTAAAATCCAGACTTTCGACAGTTTCAATCCGTTTCTGCCTTCGGAAAGCATCAAGGAAATTAAGAAGCTCGTCAGCTATTACTGTTCTCCAGAAATTCGTCATACAGTCTCTCACTTGCCACCCTGGAATATACTCTCTGCGATAATCTCTGGGAATGTGTTTTTTGGCAGTTGATATGACTATGCATGTGAAAGTCTTTCCTCTTTGGGGGGTCCATCTAATGCCCATATCAAGATCTTTGGAAAAGTCGTCCCAGTTCGTCCATGATTTAATGAGCGGTATTTGAATTCCAATCACGTGTAGCACTGGGGAAATTATCGAGGACTCTTATGGTAGTTGGACGTATATAACTAATAATTCTGAGCTTCCTGCCACCATGCTTATGAAGCCTTTTCTATCGTTTTCAGAGACAAAGCACAAATCAGGGTTGTAGTCGCGTCTTCATGCCGCCGATCTGAAAGTTCCTTTATCCTTAGCTTCAAGGACAAGGTGGATTTGATGGAACTCAACCCAATTTGCTAGGTCAAGCCCGCAGGTGTCATTATGGCTGTATTTCCTTTACTCATGGTGGCTGTTGAAATCGCCTACATACATTGCTGTATGGGGATAGGCCTTCAAGATTCCATCTGGCTAAGGTACTACAGGTGGCTTATACATATTTATAATAGTGATGTCTCCCATTTTTACTGTGATAGTTTGGGCAGTAATATCGTTCGTTAATGAAAGCAGGTGAGCGTTTTCTATGTTGTTACAGACATATGTTGCATGCCCTTAAGCATGGTGGTAGGTTGCTCCAATGATATTGTAGCCTGGAATTTTCCCTCTAGCCCGGAGTTGGTCGTCATCGGCTGCATGGGTTCCCTGAATGGCGACCAGATCGATGTCGTTCTCTTGTAAGAGTTTTGAGAGGTATTGGCACTTAGCTCTGCTGATGCCTTCAATGTTTAGTTGGCAAACCCGGACTACAGGTCCGAGGTTTCTGGTCAGATGGTTCTGACAAGAACCAATATCATTACGGTTTTGAGATTTGGTCATACTGGTTTGCAAGTGTTTGAACCAGGAGATCCCAAGAATAAGTCTGTCTGCCAGTATTTTGCTAGTTCTTTAGTATTACTCAGGGTGCACGTGTAGGTTCTACTACGGACGCGAACTAGCTTCGCACCCCTATTAATAATAGTTAGGATTAATGAATTGAAATAATAATAATATTTTCCAGAATTTTACAACTAATAAAAACAACCTATTTTAGCATAAAGAGTTAAGGTAATTATGTTTACTCAAGAGAAAACAACAGAATTTCGTGGACCAAATGACGTCGTATTAACGTAAAATTATGGTCAGTACTATGCTTGCCCATGGAACGATGTTGCTTTCGCTTTTTGCGTAGTCAGGATATCGACGACTAAACACAATGAGGCTTGAAAACCGATTTTTTTCTTTAAATACTATTTTGTTGGGGTCGCTAAACGCATGGGTATCTCACTAACTAAGAAACTATAACTGGCTCAAACTGCTAAAAATGTCGATTTTTACAACACCCGTATGCGTATTTAGCTTGCCTCCGCGTTACAGAACCCCAGTTAAATAATGCCGCCGCCTGATTGGCTAACTCCAATCTCGCCCGTCAATGTTGTTTTTTCACTTCACGCATAAGTATGAGACTTCTCGAGAAAAGCAGGTATATGAAAGCCTGGTTCAGGTGGTAGGGCTCGTAGGGAGGGAATGTGAGGCATTAAGTTCAACGCCCGGCCCTTTCAAGTTTTTTTATTTATTTATTTTTTTTTTTGGATTAGTTAGTCTTTTTGGCATGTCTTGGGTTAGTTTTTGTTGGTTGCGTCCCACAGCGAGCGGAGGGCATCGCATTAATACAAAAATGCGTGAAGTGAAAAATCGTAAACAACATTAAATACGCCCACCGTTCAGACTTAAAGGATAATTGACGTTTAAGCCGGCTGTGGATTCTAGATATTGAAAATAATTATTTAAATTTTTTTATTTAATATATTGTAATATGAGTAAAAGAATTATTATTTTTAAACTCAAAATACTATTCGAGTATCAGAAAATGATGGTCATTTTCAAAATTTTCGATGATTTGCTGAACACTGATTAACATGAACCAGTGTTCAGAAAATCACGAAAAAGTTACAAAATTACCATAATAAATGGAAGTCATTCTTAATATCTGATACCAGAAACCCTGTATATTTTTCTCTAAACCCTTCCTAAGGAACGTATATGAAGATAATTATATGCTTTTGACAGTACACTTTCGAAACTATATTTGCCTAAAAAAATATTACCGTTGTATA